>OLKM01005061.1:0-18642 GCA_900291075.1 Melanogrammus aeglefinus | reverse complement strand
ACGCGTAATGTATCTGTTGGGCATACTCAGAGACAGGACTTTATTCGATTTAACGTTCTGTTCAGAATCGCAATAACGTGTTGGATGTTCTCGGAGGCCGAAGTGCATACTTGTGCGGATTACCTGCGTTCTGAATGCAGTTTGCATGAATTGGTGAATAAACCGTGGATCACGCGAAACAATTCTAATGGTGAGTGAAGGAGGTTTCCTGTTTGTCATGAGTAAGTATCGATGATTGCATTTTGTTTCCTCCAAATTAGAAGTGTAAACTAATTAGCAATTTTGCGATCATTTCGGGGTAAGGCTGGGTACAGCTTACAGTATGCGCTTGTTATTTACAAGTATCAGTATCGCAGCTTCTACAGATGATAATACATGCAGAATAACTGATATGAGTTGTGTAAAAAAATTAGTGTAGTCTCCGGTGAACTCAGTCTAGTCCCCTACCCCTCCGCACAACCTTATCAAGACTGTGTTAGTGTACCGTGCTGTGTTATATGGCGTCGCAGTGTTTTTGGCGGCTCGGATGTCCCTCAAGCGTACGGTTACGAGCCAAGTTTGACCGACATCCAGTTTGCCGAATCCCAGTTTCGACCGACTGGCTGTGTGCAATGGGTGTAATCACATAGCATAGTCCGGCCACACACGAAAAAACCCACAATGCCGACATAAGTAAAACTAGTTACAATAGTATGTCGTTTCTCTTTTATGCATAGCGCGAAGCGCATACATGAATCGCGGGCTTCTTTGATGTAATTTCCCAAAATCAAAAAGCGGTGGAAAGTCGCCTTATACTTGGAGGGGTGACCTACAGACTAGTTTTAAGGGGTACAATGATGTTTTCTCTACAACTTACCAAATTTGTTAAAGATTCAATATTACATTGCGCTGACAACTCGTATTAGAAAACACCAGGTATCTTAGACACTAGAACAATATTAAAGTACGACGATATCATTCCATAGCTTATGTATTGTCGGCAAGTAGTTTTTCGTGTGGCCGACATAGGCTATGTGATCACACCATTCACATAGCCAGTCGGCAAAACTGGGAAATTCGCGGCAAACTGGAGTCGGCAAATGGTCAGATACACCACTCGCGACAGCATTGGCACACCATCAGAACACGTACCGCATCTATAGACAGCATTTGGCAGCGTCGGATGGAACGTGATAACATCTGTTATCTTTGATGGATTCCCAGGTTCATTTTCATGGAGCAGAACACTCTCCCATGTCCAGTGGCACAGAGGGACAACAAACCCCACAAAGCACCACAGATTGTTTCCTGTGCGCTCGAGATATCTCTCTCGCCTTCATCTATTTCTCCTCCATATTCAGGCTCTGTGGGAGCACTAAAACTCCCACTGGCTCTACTGGCATCAAAGCTATAGGCAATTGGATGGCTGGCTCAATTGGTGGGTCTATCCATTCGTCAATATCCATTTTTGTTGAGCAAGTAAGCTATCTGTGAGGCTGTGAGCCATTATGTAGAACGTTACCAACATATCTCGTGACGTCATCGATTCTGAAAAAACAGAATGGCGGCGCACATGGCTGAAAACGTTATAATAATAGCAAACTTGTCTTGTGCTTTATTCGAATAACGGTCATATTTCCCGAATGATTTGTATTTATGGTATATTTAAACTATTTAACTAGTGCTATAGACATGTTTTATTTTTTTGCTCATTTCCACTTTATGGTGTTAGCATAATATATGGAAATCAAAACTAATAAGAGCTTAGAACAACCTAGGGCCCTGCCTCATTTATTTATGGTAAAAGGCCTACACATACAAACTGGTAACGCTTCCCCATCAATCGTATTGGTAGCTAAAAAATTGAAATAAGCCATTCTTTTAAAGCAATCGTAAAGGCTGATAAAGTCTCGACTTGACTTTGCGACTTGGTCTTCATGACTTGAAATCTTGAACTCATGCCTTGAGAACAGAGACTCGAAATGACCTTGTTCCCAAAATTATGTTGATTTTAATATTAGGGATGCAGACCCGATTTATCGGCAACCGAAAATGGCCTAAAAAGCGCATTTTCCGGTTTCGGGCCGAAATATCTTTTTATAACCGAAACAACAGCCCATTTGTGATGACGCAAACCAAAAAAAGCGCGGCCCAGCCCACAGCTTGTCCTGGCCATAAGAGCCAATAGTTTGTGGATGTGGACGTTTTTTAACAATGTTTCTATAGAAAGACCCCAACATTATTAAATTTGCAAAAATTGCAATGCTTGATTTATAAATGAAGTTAGTACACAGTCCATAGCCAATAAATGCAATGGGCAATAGGGTTGCCTGCGGTGATAGACATTTTTACACGCGACCCTTAGAACACCGGTATACGGGAGTAATAAACGGTAAAAAACTTTGAAACTAGGTTCAACCGCATCCTTCTTCCGTCAACTCTTACTCTCACACTCGTGACAGCGTCTGCAGCCGCCAATTCGGTGACGGCGTTTCTCCATAACGTTCTAAATAATATAAATTAGTATATAATATAATGTATATATAATATCCGGCCAAAAGCTCTGGTGCCTCCGGATGGCCGTAGGTAAGCGGCAGTGAAGCTCTCGTAGGGATGGGCTTCACGGGTTTGTTTACCGCGTTGCTACGGTTAACTAGCTCTGCGTGTTCCAACGCAATATTAGGTATCCTATCTATTTGGTTGTGTGTGTGTGTTGTGTGTGTGGTGTGTTATGTGTGTGTGTGTGTGTGTGTGTGTGTGTGTTCAGTGGGGCAAAAAAGTATTTAGTCAGGCCACCGATTGTTGGTCAATTCTCTTCCACTTGAAATAAGATGACGAGGCCCTGCATCTTTCATCACAGAGGTATAGCCTCAGCTATGAGAGACCAAAATGGAAAAAAATCTAGAAAATCACAGTCTGATTTTTCAAAGAATTTATTTGCAAATTATGGTGGAACCAATAATGTATTCGGTCAATACTCAAAAAGGTCATCTCAATTACTTTGGTTACATGCCTCTCTGCTTGCCATCAATCTCGACAGACGTCAAACGTTTCTTCGTAAGTCTTTACGAAGGTTTTCACACACTGCCGCTGGTAATCAGTTCGGCCCATTCTTCCATGCAGATTCCCTAGTGCAGTGGTGTTTTTTGGCCTTCGCTGGGCAAACACGGACTTTTCAAACCCTCCTCCTTCTAATCTGAGCAGTACTGACTTTCTCCCCAATCCTGTTCTGGATCATCCAAGATGCTCCCTACGCAAACTTCAACTGGGCCCGGACCTATCGCATCTCGGCTTTATCGCAGGGGACATACGCAGTCGTCCTCCGATTACGTCCGGAGGACGCGTTCCCTACCATCGATTCGTAAAGGCTTCATCTCTGTCCCCCACCGACTTGTAAAAAATAAATAAATAAAAAATATATATTCGAGTGAAATTATTATGGATTATTACACAGCTCTTTCTCATATGTCGTGGATAACGCCTCGTTCCATTGCATGGGCAATGGCGAAAACACAAAAGACTTTTTGCCTATAGAGGACGACTTCTGGTATTACTTCCTCAAGTAAGTCCGGTAACTTTTCAACGCCAGCGTCTTCGGCTTGCTAAGCGACTCAACGTCCTTTGCAGAATATTGATTTCCAGGCTGATCAATCACTACGCAATGCTGGTACAAATCCAAATTGTTTAAAAGACACCATGTGAAAGTGTTCTTCTTTCGTTTGGCGACGTAGCGTTGTAATAAACGAGATAATGTGCAGAAACGTTGCCGGTCAATTATTCTGAATATTAAAGCCCTTTCAGTGGCAGCAGCAAGACTCCTTCTCGCTGCGCGTAGGTGTCCCTGTTCGCCCTGCACGGTGGCTTATTTCCCGGTAATGAGACAGGCGTTCTATACATTATCCCTTACATTATTACACCGGCTCTTCCCAATGATCGTAGACTGCTCCATTCAACCTGCATGGGCCATCCTTAACGTTCAACTGTCATATTTTTTGTTTATTAACACGTTCCTCTCAATACAGTTGAATGCCTTACGTCACCCATACTTGAACCGCTGTCAGAGAGAAAGTGTTCTTATTTTTCGCCTCTGATTCACGTCATCTGTATCACTCTGCAGTAACGGCAATTCATCAACCCCAGCGTGTTACGGTCTGCCACAAGCGACGTCAACGGTCTTTGTGCAACTATTTCACTGTTGATCAACCGCCCTACGAATGATAATCCAAATACAATTGGAAAAATACACCACTTTGTGAAGTTATTTTTCGATTTGGCAAGTAGCCATTACTGATAACGGCTTGGGATGTATTAGGCCATCAGACAATTCAAGTCCATTTAGCCCTAATACATACGTAACAGCACCAGAGAAGGTTGCGTAGTACCATAAGTATATCGGGCTGGGCTAATATTTTGTAAAAAATATTATCGACCGAGTATTTTTCGTAATTGATCGATATCGATATTAATCACGATATATCCTCGTTAGATATAATACTAAAATATTATTTTTTTGACACGTGAAAGACATCAACATTAGGTGAGGGACATGACATAAGTGTTTCACCATATAAAGAGAACGGACGAGACAAAAATATCAGGAGGTCGTTGCATATTTTTTACATTGTTGTCTGCTGTTGTTTGGAATCAGCCCCGCTCGCGCTGCTGACAGCTGCGCGTAGGCGACGCGCGGCCAAAACTGTTTGTTGTGCGTGCATTTCTCATACTTTTGATCTAGTCGCTGGGTATGGTATGTTTTCTCAGATGTTGAAATAAATCTAGTTTGTTACCCAATCGTGCTGGCACCGACCGACCGACAGCAATATTACGGACAGTTCTTAATGTTTTACTTCATAATCTTTATTAAAAGTAAATAATTGGAAATTTACATCGCTTACATTATCTGGATGGCAGACAGCAGTAGAACAAGCAAACATGTAGCTACTTCCAGCAGCAGAAAATCTGCTCGTCTTAAATGCAGCAAAACCCAAGTGTAGAGACAAGTGTCCAAAATACATCTCAAAACATATTTACCATGTTGTACAACATGTTGTTGTGCAGTGCATTACAATTAGGCTAAGGTGCCATCCTGAGACCACTACTTCCCGGTTTACTTCCGCTCCCTCGAGTGTGCGGCGTCTGTACTTCCGGCGAAATGGCGACGATACACATGGCTTGGAGGGTTTACCACACGGTGTCTCCAAGAGCTGCCCAAGGTAAGTATATCCGATGTTCCACAGACTCGTCCGGAGAAGGCGGATGCTCTGCCCCCGGAGTGTAAACGGGAAAAAGGGTACAAGATTGTACCTGTCAAGTTTTATTGACCAACTACTGAAGGTAAGTTTGAAATTGAGTAGCGAAAACAACATTGGACATTGTGGCACATCCGCTAACTAGCTAGCAGTAGCTATGTAAGCTAAACATTTTTAGGACTGCGTCTGTAGCCGGACAGGGCATTTAAAAGCCGGACTGTCCGGCCCTAAAGCCGGACGAAATGGCCACCCCTAGTCAGTTGTCGTGTTGAGATTGTAGATTATAGAATTATCCCATTGGTTATTTCATTATTTCCCACCCTTGTCAGTGCATCAGGTGTGTTTGATCGACTAACGTTAGCATGAATGGATGTTGAAGTTGCCCACAGTGTCAAACAAAGGACCCTGCAGGGAAGAGTGACGCGTCAGGGCTATTTTGTTATAGGTCACATGAGGAAGCAATGAAAGAAGCCTCACAACCTCAGAGTAGGGGGGAGACAACATATGTGTGAACCAGTTTCAAGGGCAGATTCTGGGGTATTTTTTTGTGACTATAGGTTGGTGATGTGGATGTTAGAATAAACAATAATAAAAACTTAAGTCTGTCTTATCTTTTGACTTAAACCTGAACTATACTTTCAAGGAAATCCAGAAACTGTTTCGTTACCTGGCTCCCCTTTCTTTGGAGCACGTTTAAGTAAGCCCATTCATTGGTGGGAACATTAATCAGTGTGAAGGTAAGAGCCTGATTTTGTTTGCCTCAGTCTAAGGCTATACTAACCTCTTTTCAATTCTGTACTGCTCCCGTTCTTGGAGCAGAAGTTTTAGAGTAAGTCTATTCATGGTGGGAACACTAATCAGTGTGAGATAAGAGCTGATTTATGGTACCCTCAGTCCTAGGCTATACTATACTTGTTCCAGGCTTTTAGTAACACTGTTTTTCTAACTGTGTATTATTAAAATAATCTATATATATCATATAGTAATTATAATAATATAATAAATATTTTTAAGAGATTAGGGAGGCAGGCTTATTTTGTTCGTTGTTTGTTCTGATAGTCCTAATGAATCATAACGCTACTAAGTGCCTGCACAGTTGCGTGCCTGCCTCTCACCTCTTCTTTAGTGTTTTTTATAGTATGTAATGACTTTAATGTATTTGTATAATACTAAAATCACGTCTTCATTCATAGATTACTTTTGTTGAGGACAGCTCACCAGTTGAGATTGCTGCGGCTGAATGCTCCTTGTGCTGGTACTGTTCTCTGCAACGATTCACAGTGTTGGTCTCTGACCTCTCTACTGCACAGTAGTGTTGCACTCCTATATATCAGACCACCAAATACTCTGCATTGCAACTGAAAGCCAGTACCCCCTGTCCTTAGCTGCACAGAAAACAGAGCAGCGGTGCCATAAACCGCGAAGACTGTAAGTACTTAAGAAACTTAAGCTAATCACAAATTGTTGATGTTTCCATTCATTTTTTAAATTGAATATAAACTTTATACCCACCTTGTTAAAAAAAGCCACATTGAAGACAAAGCACAAGCGCATCATTACCAGATCTATTACAGTTAGCTATGGATAGCTTGGTGGTATTAGTGTGATTAGTTTTGTTGATGGTAATGTTTATGGGTTGCTAACCAACTTTCTGTCCTAAAGGTTTGTTTGTTTATTTCTTTATTTACTTGATAGGGTGTGAAAACCAGGCAAGGGTGGGTAAACATGGTCTTCATCTCTCTACTAAACCCAGTCAAGACAGTACACAGCTGCTGATGGTGTAAGGTAATATTCACCGTCAAGTAGTAGATGGTATTCTGCAAGTTATTGGTCAGATCTTCTTTTTTTTTTTGTGAGTTGTGTTCAGTTTTTTCTCATGACATAACTGTTATAAAGGAGCAAGCGCTACAAAGAGCAGATCAGGTGCGGGCGGGCTTGCACTTGCCAGACCCACAGATGTTCCTGGAAGGTCGACGAGGCATTACCAGGACTTCACTGCAGACCTTTGCTCCACTAATATTACAACACCTATCTATAAGCAGTGATGTGTCCCCTCGTCAACTCAGCCTTTGGGACGGTTCAAGAAGGGAACGCACGCGATTTCCTACCAGCACCCAGTGCCAGTGAGTAGGGTCATCAATCCACCACCCAGATGCAACCCCCTCCACCACCCTTGCCGTTAGATTGGTCACAGGCTGAGACCCAACCACCTGTTCCTTTGGTGTGCACTCACCAACAGGCATCTTAATCCTGATGATGTCGCCTCTTAACATCACTGTTGGATATGGCAAGATCCATCGAGGTTGCCACAAGGGAAGAGAGTGGCAACGCAGAGTGGCACAGCCTGAGAAAGGTGAGGCTCACCTCCTCCAGGTTCCGGGAGGTGTGGCCATGTCCGTGGCCACAAGCTCTGCAGAGAACCTTTGCAGAGCGCATCCGCAAAAGGTGGGGTTCAGACTGCCTTTAATGAAGAGGGGTCGCACTGGAAGCCCATTGCGTTTACACGGGAATATGCCCACATCAAAAACATTAGCTACTGGCCAGCCAGGATTTGTCATCCACCCAGATGCTCCCTGGCTCGGATCCTTCTCCAGATGGGGTTGTTTTTGATCCACTGGAGGCACCACACCATTCGGGCTTGCTGGGAAGTGAAGTGCCCCAACGTTTAAGAGCGTATGTGGACGACTGTGGATATCTGCACATGCAGGGTGGCGCCTTGCGCCTGAAGCCAGGCCACAGTTACTATTGGCAGGTGCAAGGCCAGCTGCTTATCATCACAGGAATGCAGTGGTGCGATTTTGTGGTTTTTGCGCAGAGGACGACGTTCTGGTGCAAAGAATTTTATAAGGATGCGGGAGGTCGCTAGGTTTATAAGGGAGAGGGGGATTATTTTTCTTTCTTTTATCATTACCTTGATCTAATTTTTTTAAATCAATGGTTCTTTTCAATCATATTCTGTTTCAAATCAGTTAGTAAATGTTCTTGTTCTGGTTTTTATTGTTTCCATGTTTTGGTAATGACATGACAATGACAAAAAATGATGTTTTTCAGAATCCAAGATATCTTTTGTAGCTGCATAGGTTTTAATAAATGGCCACGCTTCATACTCTGCATGTCTTTTTGTATATTTATTTTTTCTTTTTAAACTCTCTCTCTCCTCTCTTCTTTAGAACGGTCAACTTTAATAAACAGGAAAAACACAGGTGACAAACGTTTAGCGCTATTAGTACAGAGTCCATCTTCTTCTGAAACCCATGAGTCCGGGACTGGTTTTATATCTCTGATGGCGCGTTTTCCCATATAGTTCCCTGGATAAGTATTTAAACAAACTCTTAACACAAAACAATGACACTATCTAATTTTAACAGTACAACTTCAATCATTTTTAACCAAAAGAATAAAAATCATGGAATTCAACAAATAATAAATACATATTAAAATCTCTAATGTCCAGACTGTCTCTGAGACAGTTACATCTTTCTTTTTATTTTGCAGGACCCGTGTTCCCGGAGGAAAGGGGGTTGAAAAACACTTGTAGTTTAATTTCATCGTTGTCTTGCCCATGTCTTCACTAAACGGCCCGTTCTGATAATTGACCCAGGAAGCAGGCCACACTGAACAGTTCATCAATGTTCCCCGCCATATAGACAGTGGTTATTGATCCTTGTCGAAACAGCTTGTTCTCTTTGCACCTCTCCTTATATGCACCTCTCGCACATGCACTCTCAGACGTGCAAATTGACTGCGTCTGTCTGACATCCTCTTCGACTCATTTGTTGATTGTTGCTGAGAAAGGGCAGGCGCGGTACACCTTACAAGGAGCAAGGTTGTCCACAACAAACCCTTTGTCCACCATGATCGCCATACCTGGCTTCAGCAGCTGCTATTACGATACCGCGGACAGCTTTGAAGATCTCGGCGATCACTCATCAGAGCCTGCATAGAGTCCAGACACAAAGGTGACAGCACCATGGGGTGCCATGCCAATCATGGCCTTGAATGTAGTGTGCGATTTTGTTATGTCGAGAAAACCTCACTCTTGAAGGAGCAGAGAGGATGGCGTCTGACAGAATTATCTCTGTACAATCAAGGACCACCTGTTTGTCAGGGGAAATCATCAGGCAAAAAGCTGCAAACTCAGATGGCAGGTGAGGCTCTCACTATCTCTGGAGGAATCCAAAGACGCTGGCTTCCAGCAGGCAGTACAAGAAGTGAGTCCATGTTGAGATGAATTATCCGGCTGGCAGTAGAGAGCTGTGAACGCTGAACCTCTCTGCAAGGTCCCTGAGAGGAAAACCTACTGACAGGTACATCTGGAACAGCAGAAACTCATCAATGGGTCTCAGTTTCTGTTGAGATATAAAAACAAAAGTCTCTGTTTAGTTACCTTGGCATTTACATTGTTATTACTAATACTAATTATTAATACTAATAATATAAATCATAAAATTTTCCAATATCAATTGGTTGGCTTTCAATTTTAAATTAGATATAGTAAACTCCACAAAGTGTGTATCAAATTTCAGAGTTACACTAGGGCTACAACATCTTAATGTCTTAATAGATGATGATACTATTGATGATTAAAAACTCATAACCATAAAGTGTGTGGATCGTTATGTAGTGAAAAGACTTTATCATCTTCATACACAGCACTAGCAGTTGTTGCAGAGTGTTCATCTATCACAGATGCAAGCTCTAATGAATCTCATTATATATATTTTTTAAATAAGTTTGGACAGAACCTGACAAAGACTGAATCAAATGTTTATTTTCATTAAGATAGGGAAAAGGTCATACGCTTGCCAATAATTGAATTTAGCACATTAAGTGTGTATATTATGGAAACCTCTAATTTATCTATTTAAAAAGAATACTGATATTTTGACATTTTGTTTGAAATGAAATGTACCCCTAATTATAGAATGACTCATTTGCACTTCATGTTACCACATAGGTTACTAACCGTTGTTGGGTGATGGACTGTGCTGATGCTGGCAGAGGCTGTCTTGGCGCTGGTTATGCGCACCATCTTCTAATCACAGCAGGTTCAATCAATCTCCAAAAGGCCATGAAACTCCTGTAGGACGCAAACCTGGTGTAAAAGCGCACCGTCCTCATCTGATGCATGCAGACAGACGCTCTATTGCCAAAACGCTGGCGAAGTTTGAGGACTTCCAACTGCTGTTGTAGCTCCGTTATCTGGCGACGTAGAGCTTCGTTCTCTCCGTCAGCCAAATTATTCGCGCCTCGCTCCCTGTTTGTGGGACTACACAGTAGTCGTTGATCTGGAGCCATTTTCGGTCTCCATCTCCGAGTCTGACACTGGAGGCGGGAAACTCGCCCCGGGCGGCGCCGTTCCAGACGCTCGTCTCTGGGGCGCAGGTAGTTCGTACCCGTTCCATGAAAAAAACACTGGGTTACAGTGCCCTTCTTTCAGCTTCCTCAGCCCCCGACAGTCACAACGGAAATCGGTCTGCTTGAAATGCCGACTACAGACCCGGGTGTTTTTGGTCGGGTTGAAGTCATACCTCCGGATCTTCTGCATCCACTCAGCTCGTACCGCTCCGTCAACGGGGAATGCATGAAAGCTTACCTCTTTGTTGTAACGTGACGAAACGGTACATAACGGCACACAACAATGAAGTGCAGTGGCTCCACCACCCTCTGAAAGGCAAGTCGCCGCTCTTTAACCCTAAACACACTCATTATTTCTCTCTAATATAACTCCGTTCGCTGTTGTCGCTCTCTCTCTCTGCCCTCGCTCTCACATCTCACACGGAAGTTTTTGACCGGAAGTTATGGTCCACACACCTCAAAGTGGAACGTCAGCGGCCGCCATCTTGTGCAAGTAGCGAATTGTAACAGCAACAACATGGAACTCGTCAACGCTCGGAACAACGCCGTCTCTATAGACAAGTAGTCCAAGGGAGATGCATCCCTTCGACATGGCTGTAACCGCCCACCAATCAAGCAGGCACAGACAATCAGGGGGATTGTGATCACCTGGGGGAAGGCGGCGACAGAAGGGTATTAAAGGCCGAGCACACGGCAGTCAAGAAAGAAGAGAAGCTCAGATCTCCATTTTTGCGCTATTCAAGCAAAAGTGATGATTGACCTGGACTCAAGCTGTAGGTCTACCAGTCAGATACGTAACTTCGTTGAGGAAGAGCTGAAGCACGCCGGGAGCAACATTCGAACCGGACACCAAGACGGGCCTGGCCGGAGACCCCCCATCCCCTTTTCCCCCAATAGTGGAAGTTGCCTTAGTTAATTTATGAATTTCCTTATTCCCCTGAGCGGTCCTGAAATAAAACCCTCGTTCCGACACTGGGCTTGAGCGTCCTTTTTTGGGAAACCCAGCCACCGACCACTGGGGTTGCCACACCGTGTCAAATACAAATACGCAAAACCTGTAAAAGCACATGTGCGGCTCACAGTGTTATGTACAATTTAAAAAAAGAAAACAATGCCAGTTAAAGGCATACAATTTAACATTTTAAAATGGGCAGCATTATCCAACCGAGTAAAACACCCAAAAAAAAGAAAAAGAAAAAGTTCACCATGCACATCTTCGTGCAGCCAAAAGCAACATAAAGCGATACTCCTACCATTTTTTCCTTTTGGTTATTAGCCTCTCGACCCCGATCCAGACAAGGAGGATAACTTTGGTGAATTTACAAGAAACTGATCTGTAGAGATCACCCACCGCTAATTAGCTTAGCTCCAATGAACGGTAGTAAACGGGATTCCTTCTGCTTAGTCAGATAAACTTTCCAACGGTGTAAACGGTCCGCTTGTTATGATTTGTTTATTTACGTCATGTTATTTTTAGAGTGATTTGATAAATTCTTGCAGGAATTAAAACGCAGCAACAGCACAAGAACAGGAAGAATTAGTTGAACAAAATAAAATGTTTATGTACGAGGAGAAGGACAGACATTTTATCGCTGTCTTCATCAAGCAAACAGGACCTTACACCATTGGAAAGTTTATCTAATGACTAAGCAGAGTGAATCCCGTTTATTAACATTCATTGCGGTTAAGCTAATTAGCGGTGGGTGATCTCTGCACATCCGTTTCTTGTTAATGCACGCACAGTCTAAAAAAATAATAATATTCAATTACAAGAAAACAAAAATTCCTTGCTTTAACAAATAGTAAGGACTTTTTGAGTCAGGTTTTAGCTGACTTAAAATAAAAGCTCCTGACGGTCTCGATCACTTCAAAGGTGTACCTGTTTTCTTTGGGGAAATTGATGTTCAAGGCATCAAGCAGGCCAAATAGCAAGGCGAACGCAGTGGGGAGATCTGTGAGGACAATGTCCTCTTCCAACACAAGAGCAATATTCTGGACTCTGGACAGCAAGGTAGGGGCACCATCATCTGCAAGGACAGCGAGGATAGCAATCTTAAGTCCTCTTGTCTGACTGTCATCTGGATCAGTTTCCTGATAAAAACACGAAGGTGGTGCCAAATTTAGAGATAACTGGACATTAAAAATTAGGAACCAATTCCTTCACACAAATCTAAAAAT
Organism: Melanogrammus aeglefinus; assembly: GCA_900291075.1. Classification (NCBI taxonomy): domain Eukaryota; kingdom Metazoa; phylum Chordata; class Actinopteri; order Gadiformes; family Gadidae; genus Melanogrammus; species Melanogrammus aeglefinus. Next base: position 5,878 of record OLKM01005061.1, on the reverse strand, counting down.
GTTGAGCAACCTACTGTGCTCACCAAGCATGTCCTGAAGAGCTTCTCTGAATCCTCACGAAGAAACAGGGATAGACCTTGCAGGGATGTGATCCTTCTGTGTACTCCAATGTCAGATGTCTGAAACCCCCCACCCAAAAAAAAGAAACTACTCAGAGAAGTGACCAACACTGTATTTTAAGTGGTGTTCCCCTTTAAGAGCAAATATTAGAGATTGAGCCACGGATATGTAAATTGCAATAATAAACATTTAAATTGATCTCAAGTTATCAGTCTACCTGGTGATCAAGCTTGTCAATGAGTTTTTCCATTCCTCTACCAATGGCACCCATCTTGGCACGGTATAATTTCAGCAGGTGAGCAGAGTCCTCATCTGAGGCTGATCTGAAGGTCCTCAATAGCTCCTTGGTTGTGACACGGTAGAAATCTGCACAAATCTGTTGAACACAAAAGCAGAATCAAATTTCAGTATTAAAAAAAAATTATTAATGTAAATGATGAATCGTCTTTATTCTTATTATTTCAAAGTATATATTTACTCAAATGTAGCCTACGGTCCCCGGATAACTAACGTTAAATATTGTGACAACCCCGACCGTCGGCGGCTGGGATTCCCGAAGGAGACGCACCTAACAGGGTTGTGGGTCAACGTTTTTTTTTTGTGTTTACCACGCATGCAAAAACGGTAAAGTAAAAGTTACCTTAGGTTCTTCCTTGTATGGGGGAAAAAAGGGACTCTGGTTCTGGTCCGGCTGCGGGGTCAGCGTTTCTATCCCTCGCGTCTTCGGCTGCTCAGTCCTGGGGAGAGGCGTGACAGCGTTGGGTCCGGGCAGTGGTGGGTAGAGTAGCTAAAAAAAGTACTCAAGTAAAAGTACTGTTACTGTAAGATTATAATTACTCAAGTAGAAGTAAAAGTACTCTTAAAAATAATTACTCAAGTAAGAGTAAAAAAGTATGCAGTGAAAAAACTACTGAGTTTCTCCGATTAATTTTTTTAAATAAACAGCAACACAAGCGGTACAAAATAGAAACCAACAAAATAAAAAACCGCAACGTTCAAATAAAGATAATGCAAATAACATCCTTTTAAATAAAATAAATAAGGTCTTTAAAAATAAAATGTATAACCCTTGAACTAAAACAATGCAAAATTAAATACACCAACCTTTAAATAAAATTATAATAAATTAGGTTTATCCAAAATTATTTTAGTTAAAACCAATACACGTGTAACTGTTAACTATATAATAACTAATAACTGTTGCAATTATTTTGCACATAAACATTTAAACCAATTCCTTGAGATTGTCAGTGTGTGAGTTTATGTCTGTGTGATTGTCTGTGTAAGTTTGTGTCTGTGAGTGTGTGTAAGTTTGTCTGTGAGTGTGTGTGAGTTTGTCTGTGAGTGTGTGTGGCTGTTAGTGTGCGCAAAGTTGTGATTGTCTCTTACAATTTTGAGTGCTTGTTAAGTCTGTTTGAGTGTGACAGTGAGTGTGTGATTGTAGGTTTGTGTGAGAGCTTGCTAGTGTGTTTTTGCATCTTCCTTCCCAAAGAATCACCCTTTGAAGTGACTGTTGCTTCAACAGCAGTTGGGTCTCAAGATTTTTTGTAGTGAATTTGTGATCTTTTACTTGTGGACAGGAGCCCTGCATCGCTAAAGATGCAGTGTTTCCCCCACTTTCACACAGCAGCGGCGCGCCGCCGCAGCTGAATTTTCTCCGCCGCTGCAATAAAAATCCTTCTCCTAATTTTTATTTATTTTTTTAATTTTTTATGTAGCTCCTTTTAGAAAATGTACAGCGCGTAACGTCAATTGCGCAGCACGCGGTACATCGTCACGTAACCAACATCAAAGAAGAAAAATACACCGCGAGTGTGGCAGTTGTTGGCAGTAGGCTACCCTACACGGTTGCAAAGTTAGATTGATTCTAGCAGTAGCGAGTGAAGCGGAAGATCGAAGAAAGAGTGAGCCAGACAGAGAGAGAGAGAGAGACAGAGAGAGAGAGAAAGTAAGTTGCTAAAATGTGTCGCTACATGACCACCAGTGTTAAAAACCCTCTGAGCCCAATCATTTTATTGTATCTATAAACCGCAACCTCCATGCCGTTTTTCCTCTAGTATTGTGTGTGTGTGTAGTAGGGATGTGTCAAAATATTCGATTATTCGATTATTTGTTCCCGAGGGTCAAAACCGATTTTTAACATTTGGACCGTTAACATTTTTTCAAAAAACAAACAAAAAAACACGCGTCCGCGTCCGTCCGTCCCGCGGACCCTGCTATAACGTATGCATTACAAGATTCTACAGAATCTCACGCCAGCGAAAACCCAAAAGTTGGCAGCCCTGCTATTATTTTTCTTTTATTTATTTATTAAGTGTGGAGAAGAGTGTGGGAGAGTGTGGAACGGCGGAAGAGCGTCTGACGTTATTTCAACAGCGCATTGTGTAATTACGTTTACAGAGTGTAGGCCATTCTGTTGTGAGGCTAACAATGTTGAAGTCCCGCACACGCACTGCGCGTAGGGCACCAAGTAAGGTTGATAACTATTACATTACAATTTTCAAAATTATAATAAATTATAATAACGAACAGGTCCACCGTTAGTTATTACATTACAATTTTCAAAATATATAAATTAATAACGAACAGGTCCACCGTTGTTATTTCGCATCGGAGCACCCAATGCGAACAGGTCCACCGTCGTTATTTCGCAACCCCCCCCCGCCAACAATCGAATATTCGATTATTCGTTCATACCACCTACTGATTATTCGACCATGAAAAATTTGACTTTTTCACATCCCTAGTGTGGAGGCCTATGTGTGTGTATACGTATTGTCGCTCTTTTTGGGATCGCTCATAGCCTTTACAGGAGCTTATATCCAGTCAGGAATTTATAGCTTAGGTATTTTCAGGAACTTTGAAAAATGAATCCATACTGTTAGATCCGATGTTGTTCTTTATTGCCATATAAAATCTGTTTTCATTGCGTATTTTAGTTAGGGATTTATGCTAATCGCCTGTAAGCATGTGGTCATTAGCATAAATGCAGGGAAAAAACATCAGGACTTCTTAAAAGATCATGAATAGTTTCTATTATGTACAACTTATATTTATTTTCTTTTATCACTTTTTGACTCCCAAGACTATGAAGAAGTGTTTTAAGCAATAACAAGCTTAATCAATTTGCCTTTTTTGTGTCATATCAATAAATAATCGTGAGATATTATTTGATTTTTTTTACTGTATTTAATATTTTCCTTCATTCAAACGACATCACTGCAGAACACATATTCTGATAGTCCAGGTTGTGACCCAAATAAATGATAGCTTGACAGCTATGCATTATAAAGGTACGGCCACACCAAAAGCGTTACCCGCGTATCACGCGTATAAAATCGGCCATTTTCCCATAGGGAACCATTGGTTTACGCGCGTATGAGACGCGTACACGCGTTACACGCGTATAAGCAACATTTTACTCGCGTTAGGCGCGTATATATACGCGCGTATATATACGCGCGTACGAGGAGTTCAAAAAATTGAACTTTTTACGCGCGTACGCGCCGCAATAGCCAATCAGCGTTGAGATTGACCCGACGTCACTGGCAGGAGACAGAGAGAGCTTGCACAAGAAGCATACGCCGGTCCGACATCTTTCTTTATTCTGGGTGGAATAGTAACATAGTTACGCATTACAATGCGTTTATGTAAAACATTTTCTAGCGAGAAATGTGCATTTTACTTTCAATAATGTTCGCTCGGTGAATGTGAAGATGTTTGGTTGATAGTTTATGACGAGAGGGAACGCCTCCATTCACTTGCATGGACAGCGTCTCTGGTTGCTAAGCAACCTCAACGTCTTGGCGGACTATATCCCTGCTGATCAACACTACGAATGCTGGAAACACAACAGACACAACCATGTGTCTTATTATATACCATGTAGTTACCATGTTATTTAACCCGATTATTGTTATTTATATCCGAGATTATTTAATCTAACCCGATCCAAGCTCTATCATTCACCGATGGTAGTGACCTTCATGTTTGCGGAGCTTTGGAAAGAGAATGAGCGGGAGAAATTGGGCGGTCTCATCTACGCGCGTTACGCGCGTATCTGACCATTTTTGACAAAATGGTCAAGCAATGGTCAAGCAACATTTTAGCTGCGTTACGCGCGTACATGGTACGCGAGGTACGCGCTTGGTGTGTTCGCGGCATAAGGGTGATGAATGCAATCTTAATAAGAGAATAAATCCAGGTGAACCAAAACATCTCAAAAATGGCTTAGGGCTCAGAGGTTAAAAGGCTGGTACAAGCTCTTAAGGGATGCACTGTGCACAATGTATATATGTAACATAGTTAAATGATATACCGTATTTTCCGCACTATAAGGCGCACCTGAGTATAAGCCGCAGCAGCTAAATTGAATGATGTGTACATAGATAAGCCGCACTGGACTATAAGCCGCGGGTGTTTTAATATTTACGTCTCGTAAACGGTCGTTGCCATTTGAAACGCGTGCCCCATACGCGTATGACAGCTTACCCGACGTCACTGGAGAGAGCCAGTGACGCTTGCACAGAAGCATACGGCCGACATCTTTCTTTATTCTGGGTGGACAGTAGTAACATAGTTACGCCATTTAAATGAGTTTATGTAACATTTTTTGCGCAGAGATGTGCCATTTTACTTTCATAGAAATGATTCGGCTCTCAGTGAAGTCTTGTTGAAGTGGATGTTTGTTTGAATGGCAAACGACCGTCTTACGAGACGGAAAATTGCGGTGCGGACCGGTCATAGAGCCCATAGAGTTAAAGTCGGTGGACTCGTCTGTAACCTGTAAAATCCATAGATTAGCCGCACCGTTATATAAGCTGCAGACTCGAAAAATGTTGAAAAAGGCGCGGCTTATAGTCCGAAAATTACGGCAGATTACATTTGCAGATGAGTCTAAAAAGCTGGGTGATTAGAAAAAGAAAGGCAGACGGGGACAATGGAGGAGCTGAGGTTAGTAAAGCAAATCTCTTTTCGATTTGAATGCATAATGCAAGGTGATATTATTTGAACATTACAAATACATGTATATAGGGTAATTTGAAGGAATCAAATAAGATGTTCTAGCATTTTTTACTTGTTGTTTAAGTGCTCAAGTTTATAAAATACAGGTAGACCAAGTAAGGGAGGAAAGAGAAGTGAGAGAGAAGCAAGGAGAATAAGAGAGAGAGGGTGCCGTGGTAGATCCTGAACAGGGAGAGGAGCAAGGAGAAGAACGAGAGGAGCAAGGGGCATCCGCAGCACAATCTAAAACCCGCCACAAGTTTTATTTAAAATATAAGGGGTTTTTTTAAATATAAAAATCTGTAAATGAAGACACAAAAGGCAAAGTTACAACACCAATAATCCCATCTACAGTAATACACAGGACTGTTTGAATAGGATTTAAGTGCATATTCTCCTCTCAAAGTGCACCAGATTCATGCATTCCAATGTAAAGGGTACAAAAAAAATTCGGCCAGGGGGGGCATGCCCCCGGACCCCCCTAGAGGGTTCGGGGTCCACCCCACCGCTGCTGAAAAAAATCCTGCGGGAAACACTGAGATGCATTAAAACACTTATAACTGTTAACCATATAATAACTAATAATAATTAACTGTTGCAATTATTTTGCACATGAACATTTTTAAACCAATTCCTTGAGCTTGTCTGATTGTGAGTGTGTGTGAGTTTGTGTATTAACACATAACAACAAAATATAATATATTGAAATGCTATGGAGCATACAGTGCTAATTAATGAATTTTTAAACTTCCTCGTCACTAATATGAGGACACTTAGCCAAGATGAAATCGTTATGCTGGCCTCTACTAACTTC
>OLKM01005060.1:0-18649 GCA_900291075.1 Melanogrammus aeglefinus | reverse complement strand
CACCAGAGACCACATGTTCTCTGAGGACATCACTCCTCCACTGCAATGCTGGCATCCACGAGGGGAAGTGTTCTGCCAGGTCCTGAGGTGACCATGGTGCAAGCCTCATGGTCAGGTAGATGTTGCCTTGCCTCTGGCCGAGAGCACTGAATGATCCAAAGACCTACCCAGGTTAGGGAACCGCTCCTCCAACCACGAATGAGCCCATTTCAGGTAGGTCCATCACCTCTGAGCGGAACCTCCTCAGAAGTGCTCCCTGTCCCCACCCTCTGGTTGGCCCCTTCTGCCCCCTCCTTTCCACAGAGATCGAAGAACTGCCCAAGACTGGGTCGTCCAGGCTTTGGTTGAGCCTGGACAAGTGGACCCTGGTGCTTGCTGATCACCAGCATCTCTGATGTGGCCGATGATGGCCAGTGGACTTGAACCTGCTCTTGATCGCCAGGAAGTTCAATCTTCCTTCTGAAAGATTTGACAGGCGTGATAGGTGTGGCAGACATCTGCCTGTCAGATGATTGCAGCACTAAACCGGTAGTGGCGGAAAGGAGTAGAGCCTTTGGCCGCAGCACATTTTTTTTTTTTTTTCTCACTTCCCACTTCCTCTGCCAGGTACATTAAACTGCACTACTGTTCTCTGCAGGTTCAGAATGGCTAGGTGCTGTGAGAGCCATCTGTGTCCTTCACACCTTGACTTTCAAGTCAGTGATGCAAGCACAGGCTGCAGCAGCTGACAAAGCCTGCAGGAGCGTTTGCACTATGCGAAAGTACAAATGCAAGCTGACTGCAGGTTGCTCCTTGAAGCTCTTCATGTATGGGACCTTGTCAGCAGCAGTTTCTTTGCACGCCGTGCCACACCGATGGGCAGCACATGGGTGGAGAGCAGCCCTGGCCAGATCTCAGACAGCTGCCTTGGCCACTCCGTTATTCGGCCTGGTCATCCAACTGCAGCACCCGTTCAGTGCTCAACATGCCGTTTCAGGCCTCTCTGTGTTGTCTCGGATGCTGCGATGTCGTTTCCAAGCTTGTCCTTCCATGTATGACACACATGGCTCAATGAATGGCCGTTGTCTGGGGTACTAGGGGCTGGCCGATATATATCGATATTTGAAATATATCGATATATTTTTCAAACGCATATGGAACGAGACCATATCAGTCACATCGATATAATTTAATTGAGTGAATAACAGCCACATTTGTTCCAAATAACAGCAGTTCGAACCGCACCCCCGCCCCTATTTTGTAACTTGCTATGTCTCTCCCGCTCTGGCTCCAATCTATGGAACATGGTTGAACAAGGTTCGACTCTTTACAAAATCACGTCATTTGAAGAGTGCTTTAAAAACCTGTCGAAACCAAAGGGCGAGACGATATTTATTATTATATTTGAGATTTCTGTGTTTATGTTTTTAAGTTACTTTAATTCAATAACATTCATACAAACTGTTACAACGTGCACAGTGAATGCATTTTTCCCCAAATCATTGCGGACTCCCGCTCCATGTCGCTATTCAATTCTCGTGCCATAATATTTACGGAGAGCTCACACAGCTTTTGGCCGTGATACTTATCTATCATTGTGGTCATATACGAGCGGAGCTAGCAGTGTCTAGAGTCCACGGTGTATCTCGATACCATTCAAAGCTGTATTAATTCTGGAACACGGTAGAATAATGGAAATCCAAACGTTTGGAGTAGGTATAAAGGGTATCCCGAATGAAACCGGCAACTACACAGTAATCTAACTTCAAGTTACTCTCACTCCGCGAGACAAAAACATAAAAACTTAAGCACAACCTAGCCACGCCCCCCCTTGGAGTCGTTACCGATTCGCGAAGCGAGCACAGCTGTTGGCCGTATATTATTATAATTTCTCAACTACGAGGCGGAGGCAGTGGTGCTAGTTTCATTCAGTTTGATTAAAACACATCAAACTGTTATTGGCAATCTCGAACGTATAGGCAGATAATAGATGTTAAATCGGCGCCGTGCGGTGCTCCAGGTGCCGTCGGCGCGCAGCGCGCACGCGCGCATGCGCACCCGATCCATCGTCCACAAATATCGATATCATCTTATTAGTGCCTATCGATATTCTGACCGCTTGAAGGATTATCGGAGATACTGACTTTTGTGAGCTCCATATCGCCCAGCCCTACTGTAAATACCCCTGTATGCAGACATTTTTGTTGTTGAGAGCCGGCAGATCTACAGAACATTCCTGTAAGCGGAGCGGCGGAGCAGCCCAGCCCGGTCTGCTGAGCTGATCTGCGGTCAAACTTCACCGTCATACCGGTAGAAGCACACGATTGATTCATCTACCTGCAGCTAAATCCGTCTGTACAGCCAAAGCTTTACTTGGGTCTGCACCCAAATCTGGATCCCATCCAGATGTCGGGTGTATGTTCGGTCTTCCCTACTGCCATCCCATCCTCTCTCTCCACACCTTGTCCGCCTCTCACCATCGTTCTCCGACCTCCGTTGATGTAGTAGCAGGTGTTTTCCTAAAGAATATGTAAATTGAATCCCTATTTGGGATCATCGGCCTTCCTCTTTGACATGTCGACTTAGCAATGGATGCTCTTTGCGCGGTTGTCACTTTCGCGCCTTTTTGATTTAGCATCATATCTCTCGTACGCGATGGGGGGAGGGGGGCGGGGCGGGGGGTGTTTAGCGGCTAGATTTTTCTCTTTTTTTTTTTTTTTCCCCCACATTTTCAAGGGGGGCGGGGGCCCGCCCGCCCCGCCAACAGAATGGTAGGGGAAACACTGAACCAGTATGAATATTACCGTAGGCCTACACGTTTACCAGGCAATCAAATGACACGCACGCACGCACGCACGCGCACGCCACCGTACGCACGCACACACGCACGCGACGCACGCATCGCACGCACGCACGCACGCACGCGAGCGGTAATCGGGAGAGCTTGGGAGAATTTCCTGGCGCGCCGTTAACGTGTTCAACGGCGCAACCAATTCGATTTTGTCTATAGGGACAACTGAGCGCCTCCCGAAGTGGTACAGCCCATCGTCGCCTTGAACTGCGAATTGGGTCAGAAAGGACGTAACAGCTAATGACAACATTGACTCTCATGCAGGTTATAACAGAAGTACCACTGTGCGGTGTACAACACGCATAAATCAGCAGCCTTTGACAACCCCACCATAACGACAGACGACAGGGTTTTTGGGGAAAACAAAGTTTTATGGTTGACATCATGGGCGTAAAATTGCATATGGACGGTGTGGACGTGTCCATACCAATATTCAAATGTGCTGAAATTGTCCACACCAATATGAGAACGACGAGAAAGGGTTAATAAGTTGCGTCTTATTAGTCCCAGCCTTATTGTATTTTGTGGATTGGCTTTGCCCTCCTGTTGGTTGTTCGTGGGTTGTGTTTTTCGGTTAGCGGTGATTGGTTGCTTATTTGAGAGCGGTAAAAACAGCTTCTGCTGTAATTCGGGGACGGAATCAAACAGCTCAGCTGCCGGCTGTGATTCGGCTGAACTAGGAAGAATGTCGGGGAAGAAAAGGAAGGCGAAGACATTCGGAATATTTTTCACCACAACAACGGTAAGTTAAGTTAGTAATCAAAACATATCATTGTAACACTGACAATGACATACTGTACGTAGCCTAGTCTATCATGCGTCGTTGGAAAATAAGATCTGACAGGACATGTCTGTCTGAACCACCGGCCATGCAAAGCGAAGTCTTTGCTTTTTATTTGTCCTGCAGGTTATCCGATGCCGACAGTCAGACATTAACAGCCTATAGGTCTACATCTTATAAGGCAATCTTTGCCAAAATATGCACTTCAATATGCAAGAAGAATCAATAGGTCATCGTGATTCAAATAGCCCTGTTACAGTTAGGCTAGTTATAGTAGCTTATATGTAGGGATGCACCGAATTTCTCGGCCACAGAAAAGTTTCGGCCGAAAATGGGCCAAAAGCGGCATTTCGGTTTTCGGCCAAAATACTTTTATACCGAAACACACGGACGACGAACATATAATTTGTGATGACGCAAACAAAAAGCGCGGCCAGCACACGCTTGTCTGGATAAGCGCCAATGTGTCTGCGGTGTGGACGTTTTTCAATGTTTCTGAGAAAGACCCACGTATAGTGATTTGCAAAAATTGCAATGCCTTGATTTTAATGAAGTTAGTACACAGTAATAGCCATAAATGCCAATGGTACTAAGAGTTGCCGCAGGTGTGGATATTTTACACCGAGTAATACACTGGGATATTACGAGTATAAACGGTATAAAACTTTGAAACTAGGTCAACCGCCCCATCTTCTCGTCAAACTCTCCTCTCACTCGCGCTGCCACACACACGGTGGCAGCGCTCCAATTCTCGGTGACAGCGTCTTTCTTATAACGTTCTATATATAATAGTATAATATAATTGTATACATAATATCACGGCCAAAAGCTCTGTGCGCCTCCGGATGGCCGTAGCGCGGGGAGCTCTCGTAGGGATTGGGCTTCCCGCGGGTTTGTTTTACCGTGCGTTTTGCTATGGTTACCCAGTCTTAATGTGTTCCAACGCTTTATTCTATTAGGTTTATATATATTATGCGTGTAAAATATATATTGCACAAAGGCTTTTAAATTGTCTAAAAACATTGCATTGATTTCTGTCACTTGCCCATTATTTTCTAGGCTAATCAGAAGGGAGACAGAAGATCCCAGCCAAGTAGTTCAACCTCAGACCCAACAGAATTAGGAATACAGGTACATTTGACAGAATTGAATGTTATTAATGTAGGCTATATTTGACTGTTAATGCATATGGCGAATACATAGGCTAGGCCTAGGCTACATGTTTATACTTCAAAGCCAGACACCATGTGTTATTTCAATAGGATGAAACCTACAGCAGTTCGGATGAGCGGTAGTTCAGGGAGAGACCAAACTGGAATCACAGGTTAAGACATTATGTCAGTGTAGGATATGATAGGTAGGCCAACTACAGTGCAGTTTAGGCTATAATAAAAAGCTATGCCTATTTTTTATTTGGTTAATTAATTGGTTAATGAATGTGGTCTTTTTCTAAGGAAACTATTCAAGACAGCAACAGGGAGAGGTAGCTTGTGAGGGTGAAAACAGCAAAGAAACTCACAAGAGAGTAGGCCTACGTTACAGAAGAGTAGTGCAGGAGAGTGTCTGGATGTCTGGTCCAGTCCAAATCAACCTCATCCTAATTTCCTCCGTGTCCAAAAACTGCCAGATAAGGTCCTGCGATTTCAGGAAAATTGGTATAGCCTGTATCCGTGGCTACATCATAGCCCAGCAGTAGAGGGAATTCTTTGCTTCTACTGTGTGAAAACCTATACCAATAAGTTAAAGTACACTCTCCAAAAAAGGCAGACACAGCCTTTTCCTCCAAAGGGTTTACTAACTGGAAAAATGCTCGATTGAGGTTTGAATGTCACCCAGAACAGCAAAGCTCCACCACCATGCGCATCACAGTGTGTAGCCTTGAGGGAACCACAGTAGACACACAACTGTCAAGTGCATGGGCAAGACAGCAAGAAAATGGTAGGCACTGCCTCAAGAGCATTGCTAATTCCATACAGTACCTTGCTAGACAGGCTTTGGCATTTACGTGGGCAATACTGCCGATGAGGGGAATTTTTACCCAGCACCCTAAAATTCCAAAAGCCAAGGATGATGCCCTTCTATCTAACTGGCTAACCCGATCTCAAGGACTACACCATCACCATTAGTGAAAATGAGATTTTACAGTTTGCTGGTCCAACAACATTGTCAGAGAGAGATTGTAAAATCTAATCCAGGCTTTGCGATTTTTGCAGTACTCCATCATTATCGATGGTACTCAAAGACATGTCTGGAGTAGAGACGGAGTCCATTTGTATTAGTGTATGTTGATCATGACTTAGTACCTGCCGTTCATGAGATGTTCATAGGTTTATATTGAAGTCTCAAGTACTACCGAGAGAGCACAATCGTCTAAGGTGGCCAAGGGATGGTTCTCTTTGAGGCTCGAACATTCCCATTGATGGCTTAAGGGGGCAAACCGCTTATGATGGCGCAGCGATATATGTCAGGGATCACTCTGGGGTACAAGCGGAAATAAAGAGGCAGCAAACCCTTAGCATTGTTATGTGCACTGTGGGTCACACTGTGTTAATTTGGTTACACAGGCTGCATGTCAATCTAGCCCTTTAGTCCGTGATGCTTTACAATGGACCCATGAATTGGCACATTGACCAATATGTTCAGGGAAATTCAAAGGGCATCTTTTTTCTGAAGTAGCTGCAGCCTCAGAGGGTCCATCTACCTCACTTAAGCCACTCTGCCCAACCAGATGGACAGTGAGAGGCCCTGCAGTCAGAGCTGTGCTTTCTCAATACGAGTCTGTGTTGACTAGCTTAGAGGAGATGGGAGCCAACAGTGGAACCAGCACAGGGGCAAAGGCGAATGGGCTGAGTGAGCGCTTTCAAAAGGGGAAAACAGTGCTTGGCCTTCTTTTGACACTGGAGGTAATTGAGGTCCTTGAGTGTTTGAACAAGTCACTCCAGAAGCGAACTGAAACAATTTCAGGTATGAAGATTGCAATTGATTGTGCAAGATCCACTATCAGGGCTAAGAGAAGTGAGACAAGGTTCCAGCAGATTTTTGATAAAGCAGTGGAAATGGTTGACACCCTCAAGATTGAACCAATTCAGGTACCCCCAACCAAAGGCAACCTCCAAAACGCTATACTGGGGGGGCAAGCCAACATATTGCAAAAACACTAGAGGAATGGTTCAGGGTGGAGTACTACAAAATGTTGGATTGTGTGGATGTCCAGTTTGAGAAAAGATTTAACCAGCCTGATTTGAAAATCTTACAGGACCTTGACAATGTCCTGCTGTCTGGGGAAGTGAGCCCAATTATCAGTGAATACCCAGAGCTTAAGGGTGACATGCTTAAAATCCAGCTGTCTATGTTTCACTCCAACTACAAAATAAAATCCAGCTGGGAAGCAGCGAATCTCTTTCGAAACATGCCAGTTGAGGTTAGGCGGCTTTTTGATCAGGTAGAAACCCTTTTGAGGCTTTTGTTAGTCATACCTGTGTCATCAGCAGAGGCAGAGCGTAGTTTCAGTGCCCTAAGAAGGCTTAAAACGTGGCTCAGGACAACAATGACACAAGCAAGGTTAAATCATACTGCTGTGTGCCATGTCCACCAAGATGTGCTGGACAATATTGATACAAGGGAAATTTGCCAACAGTTCATTGGTATGAATGATCGGCGTCGTCATTCCTTTGGCTCTTTCAAAAGCTAGGCAGTAGAGTGTTGAGATCTGAGAATTCCTGAATTGAATTGTCTGAAGGCCGCTTCCGTTTGTGTGTATAGTTTGTCCTGGACTTCTTCAGAAAAAATAAAGGATATGCAACTCTTTATCCACACATGAGTTGTGGGGCATTCCATTTTTTAAAAAAAGGTGAGAAAAGACAAAACTTCCCTGTGAAAAGTTGGGGATATATTTAGCCTGCCGTGTGTGACTTCCCATTGAGCATCCGCCACATTTTTTTTTCTTCTAAATAAAAGTTTACAGTTATTTTCTTTCCCATATCTTTGTTATGTACAGATTGCAACAAATTACACTTTGTCCACTGAAAATATATGGTTGATTCTGTATTTTCCTGTCCTGTGCTGATGCCTGAATGTAACAGCATTAAAAAAAATTCAAAAAACTGTCTTTTGGTTTGCTCTTCTCTCTCTTTTTTTTTTTGTTTTAACTTTTATTTTAGTGGTTTTATAAATATGGACAAAAAAAAACAGAATAAGTAAACGCATACAATACATACACAACAGTGTACATTATAATAAAAGAGAAAATAAGAGTAAAACACTGACGTTATCATGCCAGGGCAATAGGTGGCGCTAATGTGTCACGTCACGTCAAACGCCATAGAAGAAGAGTGGTCAAAACAGAGGAAATGGCAAAAGAAAAAACCAAAGCAGATGTACGTTTGCGCTGTGCAAATTGCGCACCATATGCCTATTGATTCTGCTCTGCTATGTGCTGTAGTAAAGATAGGTTGCCTTGGAAACAATTAAGCCCCAGTAGACCGCGAGCATCTTGTCCTTTTTTACTCGCGCCGAATCACCATTCTTGCAGCCGGGTCACGGCTCTGTGTCGTTTCTCTCTCACCGGCTCGCCGAGGCTCGGGCACGCTCGCGCTTCAGCTCCGCTCCAACTCCCCGGTTCACTCGTAAACTGAATTTTTAAATATATTCAACCTGGTTATTTATTTTAAGCTCTGTTTTCGGTGGTCTCTTAAAGTCTGTTTTCAAACTGTTTTTCGGTTGTACGGTTGGGTCAAATCCAATGCACTTTTCTGAATTGACATACGTATCAGTAGAATAGTCGATATCGGGGACAGCCCTACTGTGAAACATAGCAGCCAAGGATGTATGAATATAATAACGTTTTTTAGTGCAAAACGATTGATAGCGCTCAACTCTTGACTAAACTGTACATTAGATACATGTAAAAACTGGTTTGGTTATAAACCTAGTGAGCAGTTGGATGCTGGGTCTTGGTCGAGGGCGTTTCGCCAAATTGTGTGACGTTTTGCCAAAATGTGTCCCCACCAATATGAACGTCAAAGTTACGCCACTGGTTGACATTGACAATGATCGTGAGGTCAGTCCGACATGACGATTGGTCTTTCTTTTACTTCTCAAACCTACGGTACATTGAATGTTCATCAGCCCGATTTTCAAATATTCTCGAGGAGAAAACCCTCCCGAACACCCGTTTTAAAAGCTCTCTAACTTCTGGGATACAGCCCCGAATGTTTTCAATTGCTAGCGACGCTCCTGACATCTAACAATGAAATCCACCTCTACTGCAGACACAGTTAGGTGTATGGCCTATAGGTTCATGTTAACTGCAGCCTGCAGATAGGATGACTAAATTATTAAAAGCCTTATATTTCACGCTACACATCTGATTGAGATTTGAAAGAACTCACCTCACTGAAGTCAAATGGCTTTTGGAGGGTAGCATACATTGCGTACTGAAATGGACATACACATGTGTTAGTTGTTCTGCAAACTAGTCATCAGTCATCATTTCTGAAAATATTGCATCTCACCATCAGCATAAACACCCCACAGCTGTTTCTCTGATGCTGGTGAGATGCGCCCTGTGGTGTGAAAGAGTGTGATTTATTATCAGTGATTCTTATTATATGATGCCTACTAGGGATGGGCATGATTAATCGACGATTGACTAATTGATCGTTAAGAATTTCGTCGATTACGTACATTTTTCATTGACTAAACTAATGCTGTATGCAATTAAACATTTTACCACACAGGGGCAATATTTAAATTTGCGGACTCCTCCCCCGCAATAAACATCCCGCTTTGTGCGGTGAACTCTTTACGCCTAGCAGCTATAAAAACTATAATACAATTAGAGCTGGGTTTCGATTCAAATTTCAAGAATCGATTCGATTCCGATTTTTTAAGTTTCAGAATCGATTTTTTCCGATTTTCTCAGATTCCATTCGATCCGATTTTGATCTGATTTCCGATTCGATCCGATTTCGATTCGATCCGGGGGTTAATGTTATTAAAAATGTATTTGAACCGTTTTCTTTACTTCATGACTGTGTAGAGAAGCAACATATTAAAACTAGTATTATATCAATATTAGACAGCAAATCTTACAAGTATTGGTAGTTACTGATGGCTGGAAGACTGATGAAAAGGTTAAGGGTCAATCTACCTTTCAAGAAAGATAATTCAGGACAATAAATGGAGGACATCATTGAGGTGACTATATCTGCAACAGTGGATTCCTACTGGGACACTAACCAGTGCATTATTATTATGCTTGAAAATAATTAAGAATTCACCCAAAAGCGGTTGCTACCAAAAGCATTTTTATTTTAAAACTGCTCACACTTAATAAACTGAGAAGTACTGAAACTGGAAGTATAAAATGTAAACGTTGAGCATTTTTCTTTAAAGTGCGAACATAAGAACAGAACATTTTAAACTGTTAAAAGCACTGAATGGCGTCTATATGAGCATGTTCAAATCTGTTCTAAAACCACACCCAAGATTTGTTTTCAAGAATATGCAGCACCCTAAGGGCCCTATTTTAGCGGTCTGAAACGCAAGTGGGAAAGCGCAAAGCGCAAGTAGCTTTGTGGGCGGTTCTACGGCGCTTATCGCTATTTTTACAGGCGGATAAATGACACTTCCGCCGCGGCGCAAGTGTCAAAAGGGTTGGTCTGAAAGCAGCTTAATTACCCGTAGGTGTGGTTTGGGGGTAACGTGCCAATGAACCAATCAGAGCGTTTTCTCGCATCCCACGATCGGCGCATGTTCCATGGCGGATATTTGCTATTTATGATGGCGGGTTTGCCAGGCGCACGCAATGAAAGGTTCACCACAGAAGATACCGATGTGCTTGTCAGAGCAGTCCAAAGAACGGCGACTTGGCTTTATATGGGGATGGAGAAACCCACCCAAAATTGCTTCCGTGAAAGCGACTTGGGAGGAAAATCGCCGTAAATTTGTTTCAGCAGCTGGACAAAATTATTATTATTATATTATTATATTTTATATTATTATTATTATATTAAATTATATATCATACAATTAATTTATTAGTTGTGGTTGCGCAAAATGGGAACTGCTGTCCGTGTAGATGAAGAAGAAGCAAAGTGTATTGCGGCGAGGTGCACAAGCCAATCCCGTATGCAATCGCATGCGCATGTATGCATGCGCCCTCATAAAATAGCATCTGAACACAACGCGCCACTGTCACTTTAAAACCAGGTATTTCCCTGGTCAGTAGCGCAATGGTTTTCAGAAACGTCAAAAATACCGTTTGCGCCAGAACACGCCTCCTCCTTCCGCCGAACCGCCCCTTGGGGCGCAAGATCATTCCCTAATTTACCGGCGAGTGGCGCTGGTGGCAAAAGAATGCTCTGCGCCAGTTGTAAACTAGCAACGACACATGCGCCAGTGACTAAGTCACTTGCGCCGGATGCAAGATAGGGCCCTAAGTGTTCAGGGGAATGCCGCCGCAGATGATTCTTTAAGTTGGTGGTATTACCACAGTGCTTTACCTCAATTCAGCACTTTTTGCAGACCGCTTTACTTTTGTCCAGCTCGTTGGTCCCTTCTATTCCCCGGAACCCGAAATTCTTCCAAATCGGCGCCTTCAGTGTCTCAGGTGTTTTAAGTGTTCGGCTAACGTCACCATTACGGCTCTACTCGTAACCGCAAAGTGACATTTTCGCAGCAGATTCGCAGGTAAACTATTAGAAAAATGGCCGAATCCAAATTTGACTTTTGACGGCTGTGCAAAAATGACTTTTGCCGGCTGTGTCATGAAAATTTATGTAAAGACGGCCGTCTGTGCAGTGACGTTATCATCCGGGGCTTTGCGCCAGTCGGTCCCTGATTGGCCAACGTGCTGTGTCAATCACAGCGGCGACGCTGATTGGCTCGGCCTTCTGAGGGTTCAGTCCAAACGCTTAGAATGGGGATGAGGCTAGACTCTCCCTCAGAATGAAATGAAATGCAGTTCCGGGAGAGCCGGGTTTACGAGGCTAGGGTAAAAGTTCACTGAGGGAAATGTAGAAAATAATTTTAATTAAAGAAAATCGATCTTTGGACGTACGAATCGATAATCGGTCATTAATATGCGAATCGATTAAAAATCGGAAAATCGATTTTTTTCAACACAGCTCTAAATACTATAAAAACTACAAAATGACTATTAATGCAGGCTATGTGGAAAATGCGCCGACTTTGGCTCAGCCTGGCTCCGCCCTCTTTCGCAACGTAGCTAAGATGACGTTGAGTACGAAAAGTGTACATTGCCAGGCGGCCACACACTTCGCGATAGTTTCCTTTCAGTACACTTATTTTCGCCCGATCTGAATCGACTCAATACCACTCAAGGCGAGGTTGGCATCGAAGCAGAAATAAAAGAACTTTCTGGAGGCCTGGATTGCACCCCTACAGCTGGTGGAAAGTTGTTCCCCCGCTTTGCCAAGTGAGCACGGAGGTATATGTGCATCACGGCACCGTCGGTCCCCTCAGAGCGGGTGTTTTCGGCAGCTGGACTGACGGTCACCAGGCTGCGGTCGCATCTGACCCTGGACCATGTCAACATGCTCATCTTTCTGAACACAAATCCGTAGACTGGTGCTGAAGTTGTGTGAGTTACTGGTTACTGTTCTTATTTTCAGAAGCTTTGTTACTACGCCTAATTCATTGTTCTCGGCCTTCTTTCTCTGCCTTTTTTTAAATATTTTGCGTTACATTTGGCAAAACCTGTCCGAATTAATTATAATACACTTTTGGTTGAGTTATAACATGATTTTTTTTATAATATTGTTATTTTGGAAGAAACTAGGGTTGTGTTTATTTTTAGTTATGTTTATGAGCGCCGGCTTCGAGCTGCAGGCTCCGTTTCTTAGTTTAGGTTTAACCGAGTTGTTTATCTAATAATAAAGATCCCAATGAGGAAAACACACTGTTGCAAAGCAACGCAAAAAAATAAAATAAAATAGTAACGATTAATCGACTAATTGATCGTTAATTCTCCCGACGATCGACTAAGACAACTTAATCGAATGCCCATCCCTAGTAGAGACAGTAGTGGTCTGCTGAGCCAGTCAATGGATGGCCACCCAGGTCCGGCACAGTTTTCCTATTGTTAAGCCACGGTAAACTGACCGTACCACCATTGGATGCCCACTGCAAGTTTTCATGGCTAGGGTCCAACAGCCTTCCCTCATGATGGCTGAAAGGCATCGCCTCGGGCTCTCTAAGGTTAGTATGCACTGCCAGACCTCTTGCAAAGTCATGTATGCATATGTTGGGCATGTTTCCAAGATAACAATAAATCAGTAAAGTCCCTGGGACTTTCTGCCCTAATGTTAAATTTCAGCGAGACAACCTGTCCACAGGGGCACATAACAACAGCCCAGCCACCTGAGGAGAACAAGTGTTCAAGGAAGTCAAACTAAATTACCAGCAGTCATCTAATGACAAAAGAGCAACATTGTTTGGACATTTTTCTTTTTACTTACCAGATGCTCCCCAAACCTTCTGAAATATTTTAGCATATTTGCTTCGAGTTTTCATTTCTTCTCAGCCGTAGAATCAATTCCATTTTGGAAATTTTTGGGAATCAATTCCGCAACTTGCAGAGCTTTCGGATGGCATTGGCCTGTAATAGTTTACCAAAATAAAGGTGCACACTGTAAACACATTTATACTAGCTATATTGATTCTATAGAATAAACAACAACAAAACACAGACCCGTTTACCTTCAAATTAGATATTTCATCCAGTAGCCTGTCCTCTGTTATGTCAATCTCTGTGTTCTTTTGGGTGCCTTGTTGTGTGGACCTTTTCATGCTCCGTATTGAGCACCTTGTTAGATTTGAGGGTGTGAGGTCCAATCCACGGGGCCCAGTGGTGGTATGTAGGTTTAACGGCAAAATGATTTTGTCGATCACCTGAAAGAAAAATAGTCTGCATTGATGGCTCGAAATTGACTTTGTAATTTTTAAAGTGGAGTGACAAAGACAGGGCAAAAAGTTAACAATTGAATTATATCTCTCTGGGAAACATGATAACAAAACATTATATTTAAAAAGTCACTTACTTGGAACAAAACCACGTGCAATCCTCTCTAAACATAGAGTCCCAGAACTCATCAATGTCCACCTCCCCATCAAATCCATCTGGTGGATCCTCTAGTTCACTGACTAAAATAAAAAGAAATTATACTATCATTATCTAGTTAGACCACCAGGAGGGGTGGAGGGGTTCATGGTGTAAAAAAAACCTGTATTGTACCTGCCAAGCTGAAGAGACAGCTCTTGTGGAGATCCATGACCACCACAGGAGGGTGATGTCCACAGCGGACACAGGAGAAGTTATAATCATGGTCCGTCAGTGCTTCAAAATGTAGGTATCCATGTATTAGGCTATTTTTGTTTGGGTACTGCTGTCCCGACGTCAGCTCCCATGTCTCAATGGCTCGACCCAGAGCTGTGTGAGTCTGGAATAAAACATCAATAATAAATTAGAAAATGTAATTCCATGCAAGTGTGCAACTGGGAAAGTTCCAATTAAGTATTTAATGGCCTACTGTCATGACTGTCAGCTTAGAGATCAGAGTTATGCATTTTACATGCAGTATGGTCACATTTAAAAAAAAAATTCACATTGTGAATAATCGAATATTGAACAGACCTGGAGGCAGTTCCGCAGATACAGACAAAAATGGAGAGTTAAAATGACATTGTCATTAAAGTTATGTAAGCCATCCTCCCATTGCTGGTATCGCACCATCAGTCCACATCTGCTGCATTTTTCCCGTCACACCTGAAATGCATGAGTAGATCATTAGTGGTATACACAACTTGGAAAAGGAAGAATAACTGTCAATTTTAGTTCAAACGTGACACAGACCCTCGATGATTCCCTTGACAGTAACGATTTTTGCTGATGTAGTGATGATCAGGGGTTCACCAAGGGGAAGATTGCCAGGACATTCAGGACAAACACACTCTTTGGGTATCAGATGTTTAGGCACTTCTGTCTCACTTGTCAACTCATACATCTTTGCAGGCAAGTCTGCAGGAAGCCTTTTCTTGTTGTGAATGTACCTAACAATTCTCCCCAAATCCTGATCTCGAGGGGGATACTGAAATTCTCTTGAAGAGACAGTTTCGACCTCGTCTTCAGAGCCCTGACTCTTGACTATCCGCACTCTCATCTCCTGTGAAGAGCTCCTTCCGTGTCTGGAAAAAGTGCAATTTCGCTATGGCCTTGTGGACACAGGCCTGTTTGGTTTTAACACAATGGCAGTGCCACGTGTTGTTTGCTGTGTCAAACATGACCATCAATCTGCCAAACCTGTTATAGTAAGACAGATTTGCCTCATAAACTGAAACATATCTTCTTGAGGAAGAGCTTCCCACCTCAACACTAAGGGGGATCCCTTCAGTGTCTGCCGCCGTTTTTTTAAGAAGACATGCCCTCTTCCGCTCCTCACTGAACCACCTGCTACTGACAATGTCCCTCAGAACATCCTCACTTAGTTCTATCTGAGGGCTAAAGGGTGGTGCGCAGTATTGCAGGGACTGCAGATGGGCACAATCAAAGGATATAAACCCACTCCTGTGCATTACCTCAGTGTTGCGCACACAGGCATCCAGCTCACAACAAATGTGATGGCTTGCCCCCAACGTCCGTTTCTGTCTTCCTTGACAGTTGAGTGGCGCCGTCTCATATGCTGCTTTACATTTTTTTCATTCAGCACTAACTCACACTTTGTGCACTTAACCCTCCTCAAACGTAGGCCAGCTGCTTTTTTTGGCGGGTCTGCTGCTGGATCGGGGTGCGGCGGGCCTGCTGCTGGCCGAGGGTGCGGCAGGTCTGCTGCTGGCCGAGGGTGCGGCGGGCCTGCTGCTGGCCGAGGGTGCGGCGGGTCTGCTGCTGGCCAAGGGTGCGGCGGGTCTGCTGCTGGCTCGGGGTGCGGCGGGTGTTCTGCCTGCTGGCTCGGGGTGCGGCGGGTCTGCTGCTGGCCGAGGGTGCAGCGGGTCTGCTGCTGGCTGAGAGTGTTTGATGCTGAGGTGTTGAAGCAGTTGTTTTTTCCTCAGAAACAGCAGACTACAAGCACAGCAGTGGTGGTAGTGGGACTCCTTTCTGCAGTCCCATTTGCAGGTATACATACAAAACTCTAAAAGGAAGGTAAAAACATTCTTCATACTGTCAACACAAAGGTTATCAATCTAAACCAATGAATCAGCAATCAGTAAACATGCCTCCATGCCGTACCACTGTTTTTTGATGAGACTGTAAATGTGTCTCCACTTTTGAGTCACCCAATCACCCAAATAAAGTGGGCAAAAGGGGCAGTGGAGAAAGTGGCATCTTTGCTCTGCACATCTTTTGGCCTGGGGCTTGTGGCCGCTCCGCAAAATCGACAGATGAGGCTATAGATTAGAGAAATATGGAGGACATTAGCCAAGCTTAACTTTTCTCACCCTACTAGCACTAGCTACTACCTGCTGCGTTGAATCCAGGGAATCCTCATGTGAGAAAGCTAAGAAAATTAAAAAAACAAAACAAAAAAACCCAAAACTAACTACCGTGTTGACCCGAATATAGGACGACCCTGATTATAAGACGACCCCTCTTTTCAAGACTAATCTTCAGAAAAAGAAGATCATCGAAATAATAATTACACACTGCTTTCAAACTTTCGTTTTGTTTCTCCATAACAAACTCACATACTCTCCTGTCAATCTCTTGGAAGCGGCCGCTTTGAGGAACACAATAAGCTTTTCTCTTACTGGCCTTTTTACAGTCTCCACATTAACTCCGGAGCGGTGGGTCACCAATTCTCCGCCGATGGTGATTCACACAGAACGAAGCATCTCGGCCGTACAGAAATCCTACAATATGGCTCCGTTAGCGATTTAACATTTGTTTCCCGAGCTGAGGAGGAGGGTCCAGCTGCAGTCTGGGATGTAGTTGAAAGTCTTCACTGCAAACTCTTGCTTACAGCTTCAAACGGTCTAACATGACGCTTTCTTCTGGCTAGCTGCTACGGCTAATAGCTATGGCTAAGACGAGATAGCATGATATTAGCTGTAACCAAAACCATACTTGTCGCCATTATTGATATCGAATTCAGATACCATATACGATTAAGACGACACGACAGTTGTATCAGTGATATAAATGAGGATACATCCCAGTTAATGTTGTCGAAATAAACAATAGCCTACTTACCAACATTCGTCTTATTCACCTGGCAAAAGTTAGAAACGGAAATGAGATCATACCCCGCATGCCTTGCAAAACTCTTCGCGATTGGTCGATGAAACGCTAACGGAAACGCCCCATTGGGCGTTCTTGTGTCATGACGGGAACGCCCAGACTGCAGCTGGACCCTCCTCGGCGCAGGGTGCGTATTTTTTTTTTCCAGGACGAACGTGGGCAATTTACATAAATGGGCGTGTATTAACCCCCAAATACTCTCGCACATGCGTACTTGGACTGAAATAGTTGTGAGGTGACAGAACGCTATTCACGGATCTAAACAATCGCGAACAAAATAACAAATAATATCATGTATACAACATGTATGTCTTGTCTGTTCAATAGTCTCAATTCCCCCCCCCCCCCCCCGAAAAAAAAGAACAAAACTTTAACTGTTAAAGAAATGCTTATACTTACAAAATTTATAAGTATTGATACCAATATTGTATCTTCATTTGGTTTATTCTCCTCTGTCGTTTCGGTTTCTGGGCTTACGAGAGAGCGGATGAGAAGAACAAAAACTTTAACTGTTAAAGAAATGCTTAATACTTACAAATTTATAAGTATTGATACAATATTGTATCTTCATTTGGTTATCTCTCTGTCGGTCGGTCTGGGCTTACGAGAGAGCGGCATGAGTTGTACACTACAGGAACTGTGGACTTTACTCTACATTGTGGGGTGATGCTCACAATGTTTATTCATTTATTTATTTTGATGTATAACAAAAGATTAAAGACAAGGGACATGGACGTATCTATCTATAAAATAAGTCACTGCAAAAATAAAAACAAGCTTTCCTCAAATAAAGTGAAGAATTGCCAAAATAAATTGCAGTATGTTCATAACGATCGTAACAAGTGGGGAATCAATACAAATCGTTAGCAGATCAACCACAAACAAAACACCAATTAGGAATTATTTCTGTTTATACCTACACAGTATTGAATTGAATCAAAATATGTAAGCTAAATTGTGTTTAAATATCATATTAAGATATCCACTATACGATTGATTTTGCTTGCCCATACTTTTTTTTTAAAGTGGTAAAGTTGGCCAGATCTTTACTTTATTTCATTTAAGTCTTTTTATTTTGAAAGTAACACTTGTATTTTATCCTAGATAGGTAGATCGATGGACAGACAGAAATAGACAGATAGTTATGACCAAATAGATACAAATTTAAAAGTATTAATCTTTCTTTAATCATTTGAGCGTTTTTGTATTTGGGGGCAGGTGAAACTAGACAACATAGATAAGTACTGCATAACAAAGTAGGAAACAAACTTAATGAAAGGAGAAAATGGTTTTAAAGGTTTCAATTTCAAAAGTAAACTGCAAGTAAATAGCTTAATAGTTAATATGTAATTATTATATGTTTGCTAGACTGGGTGCACCACAAAATTAAATATCTATTGTAAAGAACAGCTGGTCCCCATAACTAACACTTAAAGACATCCTTATCATACCACCATGCTTGCACAAGGTCGTGAACGATTATGCGCAGAGATCTAAACCCCTGGAGTATTGGTTTTTGACCACAATCATCACACACAAAGTAAATATTTCTAGACACCATTACATCACACAGCAAAAAGTCCAGTGTTGAATTAACTCCCACAGAGTTGATTTTAACACTTTGTCGAGCGGTTCTACTATACGCTCCTCGACATATCATGCTTCTCAACCAGCTTGCGAGGAGTTTAAATAATCACCTTTCATAAACTAAGTTAAAGATGACATTCTTAACATACTGCAGAAGTTTTCCTTCTTTACCGTCGCAAAACAGAAGTTAAAGTAA
>OLKM01005059.1:0-18652 GCA_900291075.1 Melanogrammus aeglefinus | reverse complement strand
AAAACAATGAAGACAGGCACCTTATCAGAGCTACTACTTTTATTTTCTATGCACATGGACTTGGCCTGCTTGAATGAGCTAGCAGCAGCTGAGGTTCCTGCTTGGGCTCGTGTCTGAGCTTCCTGACGGGGTATTCCTGAGGTCTTCTTCAGTATTTGAGCATTTTCTGAAATGTTCAGGAAAATGTTACGATAACCACCCGGGAAAGAAAGCAAAAATATAATCCATAAACGTGTAATGAGGCACATTGAATAAAAGATTTAAAAAAAATATTCGTGTCAACTGATATTTTAGGATGAGTAAACATGGTGTAAATTCATGAATTCACAATATATAAATGCATGTTTAAAACACAGAAATATGTTCACTTACTCACAACAGTCGACTGGGCCTTCGATCTCAGAGAAGCTAAATAGTCTCTGCACAGATAAGACACATTCCACCAATTGGTCCAGGGCTTGTCTGAGAAGTGAAGGCGTCACAAACTGGGAGGATTCTAGCAATAACGAGACACACCCAATAATAACGTAAATATGCTTCCATCGAGCTATCAAAACCATTATTTACAATAGAGCTTGGTGGATTTGTTCAAAGACATACTCGCCGTTTGTGAGGGTTTGTGGCTGGGATTCCTTGCGCAGTACTCTATCAATTACTCCTAAAGAAATGCAAATACTACATCGTAAACCCAAATTATGTTACCTCCCTAGGTCGATATCTTTGGAGTGGCCTTATGTACATCACACAGCTGGCCCCCACGTCCAAGTGTCTTTGTTTGCACCAGGAGCTCTGGAGATATCCATCTGTGAATAGGGAATGATGTCCAAACGACCTTGGACCTTGTAGAACCACCGCTCCGCAAGAGTTGAAACACCCACCACAGTGCTTTAGTTGTCGAAAAGTTCCCAAAACCTGTAGTGATTGGACAAACTCAGTTGCAACTTACCCCAGTATCACTATCGAGGGAACCGAAAACCAAAGTATTAATAATCCAATTTGGGGTAAATTTTAAATATTGTGTGCTTTAACACAACAACCCATGGAAAAGTCTGGAATAGCTCTACCCCTAGCAAACAAGGGCATTTATTCATTAAGGATGTGGATCAGCTTTTGGAACACAGTGCCTGGGAACCTGACCATTCCAGAAGGGCCTTAATAGAAAAAAACAAAAACCAGAAAGAACTGAGTGGAAAACATGAATGAGGTAATTCAGGGGTAAGTGCTCTCCGACCCATTTCCACACAGTGGGTCTCATCAGACAGGTTTAGTAAAATGTGTGTGTAGATTGCAACAGCAAAAGGCTTATGCTACTAAAAAGCCCTACTCCATGAACGATTGTGGGAATCCGCAACAGTAATTAGCATAAATTGCTGCCATGAATAGCCATACTAAGTAGAGGAAGGTGGTGGCATCCTGTCACCCTGATACACTTGCGATCATTGACCTCGGCACAGGAAGAGGAGGAGGAGAGAGAGGGAAAAAGGAGAGATGGGATCGATAGTCCAGTTTGGATGAAAATATTTTATCTTCCTGTTAGTAGTGGTGTGAGTGGGACAGGTAAAATTTAGGTCTGGAAGGAGGAAAACAAAATGCCATGAATAAAGTGTCCTCGGAAGGTTAAGTGAAAAATAGTTTTGATTAGGAAAAAAAAGTAAACACAACAAACTCCAAAAGCAACAGGAGGAGTTCTTCACAGCGCCTCATCCCTCTGCTGGCAGAGGAGGACCACTCCTACGTTAACACTGAAGTTATAAAGGCAGATTATATTCTTACCTGATAAAGCAGACACCATTCTCACAGCTCCCACAACCCCATCCAAACCAAGCCAACTGCACTATTGCCACTGGAATGCAAGTCGCACCAGTCACCGAATCAAACAAACCCGTGCAGAACACAACGCTACTTTGCATCGGATATCAGATGATCATTTATGGAATTAAAGTTTTCCGTAATATACAAACGCATATTGATGGGCTTGATGCGTCAGTGCCGCTGTCCGCATCCTTTAAACCTCTCTCTCTTCTCCAACTATTTGGTGCATTGTTTAACATTACATGTTTCAAAGGCTCGTGTGACATATACATGAGAGCAGTACCTATAGAAATTTAATTTCTAACAGTGACAAGCAAAACATTTATGTGTATCTAAATTTACACAAGCTCTAACAGTCATGAAGCAAAGGTGTAAGATTTTGGTGAGTAGGCTAACTTAAAGATCTGAGCTACTTAGATGTTGATGAATGTCAGAATCCACGTTAATTTTGTTTTCTGCTCCACAGTTTACACACAATTCGTGCCTGCTACCAGTATGATTGAGAAACCGATTCAGCTCACACCACCACCCCTGTGACTCCTCCCATGCTGGTGAAGCCATGTGCATACCACCTACAGGATGATATTCACTTGCTATTGGCATTGCTTGCCTGGTGCACCTCCTCTGGTGCCGCTCAAAGATTAAGCCGAAGCTACCATCAATGCTGAAAATTTTAACTAGCACAACTGACATACGTACAATACATACTGTAAACCTTACTTGGAAATGTGATTTTTTCTTTCACCTAAAATCCCTGCCCTTCAGTTCTCTTTTCAACCGGCTGGATTTGGGACGTCACAGATCTTTCTTTTTGGCCAAAACCTAAGAAAAAGGTGTGTGTGTATGTTGTCTTTCTCACTTTTTTTGTATTGATGGCTGGTGGGGGTTGACCTGCCGCTGGAAAAATATATTAAAAAAACAAATAAGAGTAAGAAATTTTATAAGACCATAATAAATTTTGAAATTCCAATTGAACTTTTTATTTTGAATACTGTTAAAAGAAATAGAATGCAAAAATCAAATAAAAATAACAATATAGTTATATCCAAAAACAAGTACAAACATAAATGGTGGGATAAAACATGTAATCAACATGTATTGGAATTTGACCAGCAAAGATAGCATAATGAATTTTAATTATAGTATCTCATTACATTGATTAAGGAATCAAGCTCATTGCTGAAATTAAATAGTAGTGTAAAATATCTATGAAAAGTATAACCAAGTCTATAGGGGGAGGACATTTTAAGAGAAACTAGATGTATTTTCCTAGTATTCTGGTACAACACCTTTTAAGTAGGTCCTTTGATAGCCACTTTAAACTCCTATACAAGCATGATAATGTATAAGCTTATAAATTGTAAATACAATTGTTTTACTATGCAGTGTAAATTATACTTAAAATTATAATATATAAATTCGTAACAGAGGAAGTGTTGCCACCAGTTGATTATATTAACAAGGCTAGCAAGTACAGAAATGGATTGGTAACCAGTATACCAAGTATGTATAGACAACAAGTAGCATAGAGACATCCACACAGTGCATGCATCCCTAGATCCACGATTAACCAGGCAGCATAGACGAGACCTTGTCAGGCTTTTTAGTAGCAGTTCTTTTTTTGATGTGTGAGATGTGTGTGCAGTGCAGACAGCGTGGACAAGAAAGCTTTACATGTATGCTCTCGCCCTTATAGCCGGTATGTTGCACAGATAATGATTGTGGTGGCTACGACGCAACCGAACGCACAAAAGTGTCTTGTGCTGTAATGCCGGCGAACACACCAGCGCGTACGCTCGCGTACCTGTACGCGCGTAACGCAGCTAAAATGTTGCTTGACCATATTTGTGTCAAAATGGTCAGATACGCGCGTAACGCGCGTAGATGAGACGCCAAAAATCGTCCCCCCACCCCACGCCGCCATTTTTCTTTTGCTGAAACACTCACTGAATCTTACCAGGACAGCCAGTTTCCTCGGACCACGTCGACCCACGCCCTCTCTTCTCTTGTTCCTGTCCCGGTACAACACAATCCTGGTGGCCATGACACTCCACGGCCCTACATGGCCCCCTACACTACACGGCCCCTGTATTTTACATGGTACAACCTATGGCTAGGACATGATCTCGTGTGGCACAGGTCCCGAGCTAGATCTCTCATTGGACTCCAGCTGCTAAATGTAGAATGCTAAATAACCATGTCATCTTGTCAGAAAACTCAAATCGGAAGCAAAATCAATTAGCTGGTCATAATTGATAAAGGCTGCCAAAATCGACCAGCTAATTACTACCCTGAAACAATAGTCAAATATGGTCATCGTATGGCACCTGTTGCAAATTGCTCGAAACGTAGATGTCAAAGGACACCTTGTTTGCCCCCGTTACGGCAGATATTTTCATGGAATATGATCTATATTCCTAACCAAAGCTAGCGCGGTTAGGAAAAGCTACACGTACGACAAAACAAACACAATTTAACGGCAGCTTCATTGCGCCTGTCCACAACCAAATTGTACGGCTGCGCCAAATAATTGTACCGGGTGACGTATTTCATTCAAACCTGCCTCAGCAACAGATGACCGCGGACGATCGGCGTCGAATGACGTAGGAAAGTCGCAAACATTCTTGATATAGTTCACGGAACGGCGACCAGACAGATAAACACATTACATTTATTAGCGTTCCTTATTACAATTTATCTCGAGTTACTAACTTTATATATCGTATCTGGATTTTATTGTTTAATCGCATTAAGCTAGTAAACTGAGTGTATAAAAAGCAGGGTTTCAAAAAACATTTGCGCTCATGTTTGCCAGAGACAGACAACACTATATTATAATATAATATATAATATCCTAATAATATATCTATGAACTTATATCGAGAATGTTCGCGAACTTTCCGACGTCATTCGACGCGATCGTCCGCGGTCCATCCTTGCGATCGTCCGCGGTCATCTCGCGATCGTCCGCGGTCATCTCGTCGATCGTCCCGCGGCGGCGGTCAATCTGTTGCCTTGGCAGGTTTGAATGGATTAACGTCACCCGGTACAAATTTGGTGTGACACCGCCTTTCACCAAACGTGGTTTGCCGAGATGACGTGACGTTGACGCAGGCCCATTGAAAAGAAAAAGCCAAAGGCAATGGTCACATGTTTAAGAGCGTTTTTGTATTTTATTAATTTAAATATTAAAATATATTATATTATATACAATTAATTTCCGTTGTAATATTCTACTCTATAAGTAGACCATAAACTTTTTATTCAATTATTCGTTATAACAAGATCTGTATCTGACCATGTGAAAATCCACTTCCTGGCCACAACTAGAATCGTCCGCGTCCCTAGCAACCTGACGTCGTTGAAACATGTATAGCATTTGTGGTTTTGGTCATAAACATAACTAAGGGCGGCACTGTACTATCTGCTCGCACCCTTTCTGAAGGCTCTTCTCTCTCGCTCTCTCTCTCTCTTTGTCCCTCCCTCCCTCTCTCTCTCTTCTCTCTCTCTCTCTCTTCTCGTATCGTTTTTGTGGAGCCACGGTTAAATGTTCTGACAACACTCCCATTCAGAATGCATTGGTTTACCATTTGCGTTCTTTGGGAGCAAGGTTAAATTTTATTTATTTTCAGCTTTTGAGGAGGTGCTTCAAAGATGCAAATTTTTCTGCAATTAATCCAAAAACCCAATGGAAAAAACCCGTTGGCTTTTTTGTCAAGAGAACCCAGCGCGAGACGTTCACTTCCGGGTTGCCGACCTACGTCTCCCCTCCACCACTCTCCTGTAAAAACACATGTTCAAGTTGAAAATAATAATAATAATAATAATAATAATAATAATAATTCTGCGATAGTATTTATTTAAGGGGGGGGGGCATACAAGTCTTTTGGCCATTCGTAGCGTTGATCAGCAGAGAAATAAATTTGTCCGCAAAGACCGTGTGTCGTCGCTTAGCAACGGAAGACGCTGGGGGTTGACAGAGTCACCGGGACTACCCATGAAAGTGAAAAGGAGCGTCCCACGGCATTAAGAAGAACCGTGTAAATACGCGTGGCCATAGATTTCTCCTCAGTATAGGCCAATAAACAAATGATAAAATAAAAAATAAAAAGGGTCCGGCCCGAGATAGTGGTGTAAACAACCGGTGGGGCTCGGGCCTCGGGCAGAGAATCTAAACACTGACTGGAACTACTTAGCAGGTGTCCATAGGCCAATATCAGGAGTTAATGCACGCCAATCAGAATACGAGTATTCCCCCTGGCCGCAAACCCGAAAAAACGATTTTTCGGTTTGCCGAAAATCATATCAAAAAAATTAAAGAAAGAGAAAAAAGAAGCCGGGTGGGTGTTCATGTGATCGGCGATAGTGTAGGTCTATTACAGAACAGTTAGTGGCGTTCAGAGCGCAGAATCTAGGTCTACTGCTACTGAGGAAAATCACACAACACAACGTAGCCTACACATTAGGCCTACTTCTATTTAGTAAACAATATTTATTATTTAGGGCTGGCTGCTCCAACTCAAAGTCAGCAGCCTGGCGACAGTTAAGTTTCGGTTTTCAAACTCCGCATTTTTCTGAACCAAAATAAGCAGAACATTAATTTTTTAATTGTGTCTGTGTTAACAAACAATCAATTCAGTAAAGTAAAAATCATTAACAGGAGAAGACATCAGGTTACTTTACCAGAACATCTCCTAACTTATATTCCTCATATAATTATTATTCTCATAGAATTATTATATCAATTATTCAAATTAGCCATGTGCTGCGCGTTCCCCTGATTGGCCAGGTAAGCCCTCGCTTTTTTATGATAAGCCACGGCCCTCAATTTGTCGGGGCACACAAACACACGCTCACAGTGACCCGTCCTGTTTTGTCGATTGTGTTTTTATGCGTGCTTAGGTTCCTATGTGTCCTGTTCTGTTCAACCTACTATCAATCAATTTATGTCAGAGTGTAGAGGAAAAAATAGGACAATTTCACTTGACCATTCTTTGTAGGCTATTTAATAATAGGCTTATCAAACGGACGGAGACATGCTTTCCATGATGCTTTGTTGTGTGTGTGTGTGTGTTGTGTGTGTTGTGTGTGTGTGTGTGTGTGTGTGTGTGTGGTTGGTTGTGTGTGTGTGTGTGGTGTGTGTGTGTGTGTGGGTGTGTGTGTGTGTGTGTGTGTGTGCGTGCGTGCGTGCGCGCGCGCGCGTGCAACTATCCGATCCGTAGATCGTAGTAAGAAATCAATAAAACAAATAAAGTTCATTGGAATCAATTGAAAGAAAGAGCATGAGCTCTTGTGGACGGAGAGAGAAAGCGGCACAAACACAAAAACAATGTGCGCGCGCATTAACCAGTTATTATGTCCCTTGGCTCTTTAGTTAAAAACAACGTCACACAAAATACTTCCTTTACTGTTTTCCAATACAACAATCCAATACCCCCCGCACCACTACTTCCAACGTCCCTGCACATAGCCAAGAACAAGACAATAGATGGGTAGGTACAATAAACATCAAGACATACTAAAAAGAACAGATGAAGCAGCTACTTGTTTCCTTCTCGCGGTTTGCCTACAGAGCAGCCCACCTGCATTTAGTATATCCGTGAATTGTTACAATTTCTCAGAATCAAAGGGCGAAAGTAGAAACAGGTGGCCAAAAGCTGTCGTATTGTTTAGTTATCATCACAGGACAATTTTAAGTAGAAACGGGGTGGCCAAAAGCTGTTCACCATTGTTAGTTATCGCAGACAATTTCAATATAACACTATAACAATCAATGTTCTGTACGGAGCTCCTTCAGGGACGTTAGGGAGAACGCTGCCGGACAGAACCTTAGTTTGGAAGTCGTGCTTAGTGACACGACAAATACTTCCAATTGAGATACATGAGCTTGAAAAATTGTGCTTCTGGACACGAAAATTTTGAAAATACGTGTCGCTGATCACGAAAAATAGATTAAATAACGTGACAGTGTCACGAATTTTCGTGAGACCGGGTTGGACATTGACGTCTAATTGTCGTAATGGCGGCACTTCCATTGATTGAAAACGTCCCACCACTCCGACAATTTTTGTTTCCATTGTCGGAATGGCGGTAGGCCTACTTTCCTTTTTTGGAAACGTTCCGCCATTCCGACATAACCGCACGGCCGGGCCCGTTTTCAGCCAAGCGGGACGAGGGAGAGGACTGGTGGTCACCTCGGCGGAGCCCGCGGCGTCTCTCTCCGTGTGGACAGTAGACAAAACAACTCTCTCTCACCTCACCTCACCACGCGCGTCAACTCACGCGCGCACACACACACACCACACACACACACACAACACACCACACACACACACACACACCACACACACACACACACACACACACACACACACACACACGGCCAGTGCGCTCGCGCACCCACACACACACTCATTCCCACTCTGACTTAATGGACAGCGGGAGGGGGGGGGGGAGGGGGGGGGGGCTTTCGCGGTTCTGTTGATCTGTGTGTTTAATTGTTTATTATATGCCGCCTGTGATGGGCGTGTTTTGAGTTCAGTGAAATACAGAGACTCAGACTTAGTAGCGACTTTTGATTTATTGCTTCCCTGGACGCACCAGTAGCGCGAAGCCTAGGTCCGCCTGCAGCAGGACTGCGTTGTGCCAGTTCCTCTTATATCCTTATTGTAAGGGAAATTGTTTACAAACTGACATCGGAGTGTGTGTTTGATTGTAAATGGCGAGACTTTGTGTTTGTGTTTATTTATTAAGCTTCCACTGACTGTATCGCATCCGTACACATGTCTTAAAACATGAAAAAAAAAAAAAAAAAAAGCCTTGTCGGAATGGCGGGACGAAACTGTCGGAATGGCAGGACGTTTGCATTTCGGAATGGTGGTATGTCTGAATGGTGACATGTCTGAATAGTAGAATGTCGGAATGGCGATATGTCGGAGTAGCAGCATGTCGGAGTGGCAGCATGTAACCGTTTAGCAGTCGGGAACTTTCGAGCTCAAAGCACAGTTACCGTGGCACTTGAAATCTATTTCTAGTGGGGCGAGCAACCCCCAACTCTGCTGCACGTAACGTTAGCTTCATCTCAGCTCGCTCAAAACTCCGCTCAGAAATGTCTACGCCCCCCACCGCCACTACTTTTCTTTTTAATTACGTCAACAAAATAAATTAATTCCAGAACATTAATACACATACATATCAGGCAAACATAGCCCTCCCCCCGCCACTACCACTACCACACATACACGCACGCACGCAGCAGATGAATCTACGAGCACCGAGTCGGGAGGCTAGTAACGTTAGCCTCGCTAGCCGTCACGTATGCTAACGTTACCTACACTGACAACAATAAGCGACGAAGTGTGGCGGCTTTTACCGCCAGCCACCGCGTGGCTAGCGACGTCACGTCTCCCCTCCCCCGTCCCCTTCCCTCCACTCCTCCGTAACGTTACCGTCTCGTTCTCGGTGTAGGTACTTTCAGCCAACTGCTAACCTTAACGACTTCTGTTGACCGGTAGCTTCGAGTTCACAGCAGTTAACTTAACGCACATTAACATAACCAGTTGTCCTGGTTCTTCAAAATAAAAGCAACGCTATTTCCGCTTTGATTCTGCCGACTCATTCATGGCGTCATCACAAATTTCTGTTTCGGCCGAGTTGCTTCGATGATAAAAGTATTTCGGCCCGAAAATGCGCTTTTGGGCCATTTTCGGCCGAAAATTCGGTGCGTCCCTAGTATAAACCATAGTAATCATGGTCCTCTTATTTCTAGGTGGCTGCTGAGCGGAAGGGGAAGAGGAAGAGGTGCCAGGCCTGCAGGCCATCTGACGATGTTAAGACAAGCATGCGAAATGTGCAAAAATAAGTGACATGTCACTCGTGTGCTGTGTAGATGCACACACACACACGTTCATATTGCAATTGTTTGTTGTGTTGTATTGCGATTTTGTTCATTTCTGGTTCACAAACAGTGCATGTATGTAAAAAAAAATTAAAATGTTATGTAAAACTATTGTTTTGGTCTTTCAAAAGTAATAAAGTGGTGAAACATTAAAAAAGTTTGAACAAATGTTTTTTTTTAATGAAAAATGAGTGAATTATCCTAATTGAACCATTACCTGTTAGAGGTAAGGAACCCTATTGCACTAAATATTGATAGAATCAATATCAATATATATAACCAATCATCAGCATATAATGAAGTTTTATGTGCCTTACCCCCTCTTACTATGCCACGAATCTCAGGAGGAGCGTATTGCCATAAGGGGCTCAATAGTTATAGCAAATAAAAGTGGGGAAACCGGGCACCCTTGCCTTGTGCCGTGTTGTAATGGAAATAATTGGGAATTAGTATTATTGGTATGCACTGATGAAGTTGGAGAATTATATAGCAATTTTACCCAAGAAATGAATTTCCGACCAAAACCAAATTTCTCTAGACACCAAAATAGGTAACCCCATTCGACTATCGAACGCCCTTTCAGCGTCTAGAGCGATAACTGCCTCGGGTAATTGTTGACCATCTGTGGAATGTATGATATTTAAAAGTCTGCTGATATTGAAAAAAGAGGCGTTTTTTTTATAAAACCAGTTTGGTCAGGGGAATAATGGAAGGGAGGATGATCTCTAGACGGTGAGCCAAGGCCTTAGCCAACAATTTATAATCCACATTCAGGAGCGAAATAGGACGAAATGATCCACAATTCAGGGGATCCTTATTCTTTTTCAGTAAAACAGAAATAGAAGCCTGCCAAAGGGTTGGTGGAAGGTTGTCTTCAACAAAGGACTCCTCAAAAATGGACAAGAAGACTGGTAATGAACTTATCTCCAAATTTCTTCAAAATACTAATGTAAATCCATCAGGGCCCGGAGCTTTTTCATTCATCATACTGTAGAGGGCTGCTCTAATTTCTTCCCCAATTGCTCAATAATAATACATCAACTTGAGGTAGATTAAAGCTCTGAAAAAAGAGTTCAAGTTTAGAAGGGTCATATATCACCTCAGAAGTGTAAAGAGATGAATAAAACCTGAATAAAACCTCATCATTAATTTCCTTACCATCATGTTTTCGGATGTTTGTAATCAGAGTAGAGGTCATTCTGTCCTTTAAAAAATATAGTGTGGGACCAATTTAGTTATTAAAGTGCGTATTGGAAGTTAATTTTTTTTAAAATATTTATACATAACATTCTCTGAAAATTGCCCTTTGAAATTGAAATGCAGGATTTTATCAGTTAAAAATATTATATCGGCAAAAATTCCAGTTTTAAAGTGCCTATTTTGAGCAAGGCTTCAAAAACCGTTGTTTTTTTATGTGATACGTCAAACGCGTCATATTACGTAGGAATTGGTAGACGGTCGCTGTTGCTGCCTCAGCTCTATGCGTAGTTGTGAGTAGTTAGAATAGAATAGAATCTTTATTGTCATTGTAACATTGTAACAGTACAAGTACAACGAAATTAAGTGCAGTCCTTGTTCAGTAAAAAACATCACATTGAGGTAGTACGTATAAATAAATAAATCAATAAAAAACTATAAAAGCTAATCAACTAAGTACACAAAAAAACACATAAGACACACCCACACAAACATTCACATTTATAAATGTGCCTACACAGATGTGATACACAACACAACTATGCTCTGGTAGCAACATTTAGTGAGGTTATGGCTGTTGGATAAAAACTGTTTTGTAGTCTGTTTGTTCTGGTTTTCATGGACCTGTATCTCCTGCCTGATGGCAGTAGTTTTTAATCGGCGAGATGAGGTTTTGTATCTGTGGGGGTTGTTCCAACTCTGACCTCCTGTCCGACCATCACCGATTTCACCGCGGTGAATTTAGTTTTAGGTTGGATATTCGACGGATATTCAGTCCAGTTCCAGCCGCGACTTCACGGAGATTTGCCCGGCAATAGCAGCAGGAGAACGGTCAGCGCACCTCGCAGAGCCTCGCGGTGAATTGCTGGAAACTGATTTAGGGACCGTCCAATAAATTTATTAAAATATATAAAATAGAGGAAGCAATAAAACACCATAACAAGTGGTGTGTCTTATTCTTCTGGTTTAATAATCCAATTAGATACTGGTTTGGAGTCACTGGGTCAAATGAAATGAAAACTGCAAGTATTTTGTATTGATATTTTTACGTGAAGTAATTTATTGACAGTCCCTAAATCAGTTTCCAGCGATTCACCGCGAGGCTCTGCGAGGTGCGCTGACCGTTCTCCTGCTGCTATTGCCGGGCAAATCTCCGTGAAGTCGCGGCTGGAACTGGACTGAATATCCGTCGAATATCCAACCTAAAACTAAATTCACCGCGGTACCGATTTCACAGTTTCCCCGATCGGAGAAAGGATGGAGCAGGCTTTCGAGCCTTGGGTGCATTTTGTTCAGGTGAAGAGAAAGGACTTTTTTTTCCGCCTCTGTCACCAAATACTCGTTCATTTGCGCGGCTCCACTTTAGACCTGAGGACTATGTTTCCGGGGACATGATGGAGTTCAAGAATGGGTTTTTCGGGAGCGAGAAAAGATTGAGGCTGAAAGCCGGTGTGATTCCCTCCAATTCATGCCGCTCCAGCCGCAGCTTCGGGCTCAGCCACCCGGCGGCGGCAGTGAAGATCACGGACCGGTCAGAGATTCAACGATTCGGAAACGTTACTATACTACTACTACTAATATACTATATACTTACTATACTATACGATACTGCCTTTAGGATAGGGAAACAATATTGTTTCGCATTTCCCACACAAGCACCTATCAAAATGAAATGTGAGGTTAACTTCGCTCGTTTCTTTCAGTTTGATCGCGCACTCTCTTGCTCGCCCACCCGTCCGTCCGCCCTCCCTCCATCCCTCCAGTAGTAGTTATGTAAGAGATAGTGTGGAGTTATACATCCTGTAGATTCATATATAATCAAGTACTAGCAAAGTTATGCCTGTTAAATATTGAAACGTGGCCATCATTTGCTGTCATTAGCTAATATTAACTCAAGCTAATGCCAGTTACTCACCAAGACACCTGCCCAATTCTCCACTGATTCTCCTGACACCACAACTCTATCTCCCTCCTATTGCCATGGTGTCTCCCCCTATTAGGTGGTTGCTGTTCTCCCTCACGGCTAGCTGGCTCAAAATTGTACGGAAGTGGTCCGAAACTGTTATCCATTGTTATGTTGCCTGTGTAGTCTATGATGATTAGAACGTCCGTCTACCAATTCCTACGTCACGCTTGAAAACGAGCGTTTGAGATGCGGAAGTAAAATTGTATCACAAAAACGGCTCAAGATGCCACTTGTAGTGTAGATTTATTAATAAAAACTAAAAAATCGTGTATTCGAATTTTTTTCCTATATGATTCTTCACTGTAGTATCTAACTTCCAATACGCACTTTAAAATCCAATTGTTTAAATTGGTCGGAGAGGTCTTTTAAAACGCTGTTTTCTCGACCTGGCTTCCTAGGAGGTGTAAGAGATAACCTCCCCGCCTAAAAAAGCCTTTCAGGATTCCCAGAGGATGGATTTACTACCATCCAACGTATCATATATGGACAAGAACATATCGATTTGCGTATTAATACACTTAACAAATGACTCATCCCCAAGCAAAACATTACTAAAACGCCAAGGGCACCGCGTAGCTTTCTTTGGAAAAAATATTTGAACCATATTCGAACCATAGGCCCATGATCAGAGAAGACAATGCCCTCTGTTGTCTAGTTTTTTGTGTGTGTGTGTGGGAGTGTGGGAGAGTTGGACCACTACTGGGCCCGCCTAAGGTGAACAAAGACCATTCAATCCGTGGTTGCAAAGCTGATTAGTTTAATTCTGATTGTACAATACAAAATGTGTTCTCTCTAAACAGGTTGGAATAAAATGCGGCAGGTTACAACGCAGCGCTGAGTTCCATGGCGGACGACCTCTCCTCGCGTAGGAAGATCGTGTAATCGCCCCAAGCCGAAGCTGGCGTGTGCTTCTTATAGCCCTGGCTCCTCCCAGGGGCCAGTCTAGTAGTTCTCTACCGCTGTTCATTGGTTTGAAACCTTCGCCCTCGTGATGGCAGTTGGCGTGATGGCAGTTGGCGTTCTCTCCGAGGCGCATCTGTTAGTTTCAGTGCGGAACTGGGGGTTCCTCTTTGTCACTCTGCCCGTACAAAACAGGATGCACTCTTCTTGACCCCCTGTCTGCTCAGCACAAGATGCACTCTTGCCCCCCTGTTTGTACAGAACAAGACGTACTCTTTTTGGCCTCCTATTTCTCTAAATGGCCACGTTACTGATCCTCGACGCTGGTTAGTTTAAGCACATTAGCAACTGGGTACATTAGGTTACTTCAGGCCAACTTCGCTAGGCCCAGGTATATTTTCATACAAGACCTCATATCTGCAGACCTTAACAAGGGTATTAGCTGATTATCAATTAAAAAGTAATCAATGCGGGAGTAGGAATTATGTACTGGGGGAAAAAATTAGTAATGCTTAGACTTGAGATGCAAGGAGCGCCAGGGATCAGATACTTTATACATTTGTAGAAAAGCATTAATCGTGCTAGCTGATTTTAATATACTGTAGTTGATGTTAAAGGAGCGGTCCAGTATTGGATCTAATACCCAGTGGAAACCACCCCCTGAAATAAGCCTATGTGTATTTAAACAAGATAATGAGGACATAATTTTTTCATAAACTGCACATCATCCCAGTTTGGGGCATAAACATTGGCTAGAATTAAGGGTACATTATACAGGGTACCTGTGACCACGACAGATCTTCCTTGATGGTCTGCAATAACCTTCTGCGTGATGAAGGGAGTAGTCTTATTAACAAGAATAGCAGCACCCCTAGATTTTGCCCCAAAAATGGAATGATATAATTGCCCTACCCATCCCTTGCGCAGTCTGTTATGTTCAGAGGTCCTGAGATGAGTTTCTTGGAGAAAAGCAATATTAACATCCAGATTTCTTAAATGGGACAGTACCACTACGCTTAGTAATATGATTAAGGCCCTTGGTGTTCCAACAAATACAATTTACAGCAGTGGCGAGCGGTGACTTTTTACTGTGGTCATGCTGAAGTGTCAATACCATGCTCGCCCGTGGGGGGGAATTGTATTTTTTAATAAAAAATATAATATGGTTAGTGGAAACAGCTTGTAGGGATCACGTTGGTCCAGAGTACATTTGATCACTATAAGCGGTTGATTACTAAAATCGAATTGTTATTACAGTATTTCACTTTTTTTTTATGGAGAACATCATCTAAATGCCAGTTGTAGGCTAGAGTTTTTCAATGAGAAAAATGTAACGAAGCGGTCGTCAGCGCGATCCTCTCGTCAGCTCCAAACTCACCCGTCTGCACCTCAATCACAGACCACAGCTGGTTTTCCGCACAGCATTTACAGTAACTCACTGACACGTCTCAGATCAGTAGGCGCTGCTGCCGGTGTGTTTTTAAAACGAACTAGGCTAGTAGCGCCGCAGATTTCTCATTCCCCACCTTGTTTGACTGAGAGTGTTTCGAGATGGTTTTCATGAATGAACAGGCAATATGTCGCTGTCAGACCGGATCGTTTGACGGGAGGTCGGGCCGTATGAGTTTCACTTCTATGCGCGCTGCTGTCAGTGCGCGCCTCTCTCTCTCTCTCTCTCTCTCTCTACGTCAATAACCGAAAAAGAGCGCTACGAGGAGATGAACGCAACGATCGATATAAAGTCGATAGGTTTCATTCATCCATGTTTTGACAGACAACACAAACAGTGATAATGAGTTGCGCAGCACCGACAGCCATGTGGCTCAGCCTGAATAGAATTAATATTTTCAGCCATTTTGACCAGGCTACACAATGAATGAACTGACAGTTTCCCGCTGAACAATTGAAATAAGTCATTTTTGCGCATGCGCGTTGGCAGATAAGCTGCTTCCACTGACAGCTTTTTTGCCATTC
Source organism: Melanogrammus aeglefinus (assembly GCA_900291075.1). Classification (NCBI taxonomy): domain Eukaryota; kingdom Metazoa; phylum Chordata; class Actinopteri; order Gadiformes; family Gadidae; genus Melanogrammus; species Melanogrammus aeglefinus. The sequence continues at coordinate 2,906 of OLKM01005059.1, read as the reverse complement.
AAAACGCTCATCTACAGTAAACACGGCCTTTAGCAACTGTACTAGTCGGTGTCACAGTGCGCATGCGCGAAACAAGCTGTCAGCTTTCCAGCTTTTCGCAAGCGAAACGGGACAGATTAGGCACGGATTTAAGACCAAAACAGTAAAACTAAGGTATTGTATAATTGAACACACTGCCAGATTAATATTTTCAATTATTTTTATTGAAGGGCTTGGGCATGCACTGCATTTATAGCTTATTATGACCGCTCTCCCATGATTTACAGTAATACTGTCAACCATTACTCAGAGGTTATTATGGTATTGAAGGATGGTACAGCATTTTGGAAATGACACACATTTAAGCAAAAAGAGTAAAGATGTGGACAAACGTAAAACACAAAGTTCCCCCCACCCACACCCTCCCAAACCAAAGAACAATTTATCCCTCCCCAAACGAGGCAGAAAACCCTGCTGCCATATGCAGCTAACAACCGTAGAAACATTGCTCCTTTATACATACGTGTTTTTTTTAGCCACAACTTATAAAATGAAATATCCACTGACAATGTTCAAATGCAATAGAAACTAAAAACGGCCAGAACAGGAAAAACTGTTCTTTATCGGCAAGAAGCTCAAATTGAGGAGGGAAAACATTAACCTCCTGATACCTTAACTTGGTGAGGATGTATGCCAGCCCAACTGGTTGAGTAGGAGCCGACTGCCCTCGGGATGAAAGCTAAAAGTATGAACATTTGGTAGGCTATAGTCTATTGTGAGGGACCAGCACATAGCACAGGGAACTGTAGTGTCTATCTTTGTTTGTTTACTTCTCATTGCATTTTGGCAAGGAATTTCTCCCACATCCGCGCGGGTGGCCTTAGAGGAACGTGAGAGATTTCGTTATGGATAAGGACGCAGCTCCGCTGGTGGATGGTTAGAAGACCGGATTTGATGCCCCAGCCTCTCTGAGTTGGACTGGGGTAAACGCTAGCTCTACGGCGGCTACGATCTCAGCGCTCATGTGATCTTGGGAATTATATGCACCCTTGCTACCTCTGAATCTGGCTTTCCCTTGTTCCTGGATACTTGGGAGAATATTTTCCTTCAACCGCAGTAAGTAGTGGCAGCCGCACTATCATGGGTCTGGGACGGTGTCGCCGGATTTGGGTTTTAGGAGGCAGGGATCTAATGCGCGTTGGTCCAGCCCTAAAGGATCAGTTAACTCGTCGCAGCCAGAACTTCGGTGAAAATGAAGCCATGAATGTAATGGGCTTTCCATTTTTAACACCGCTCTGGTATTTCCAATAATCCTTCAAAATTTTTGATGGTGGCTTCTGTTCTCCCCACAGTCATTCATTCCGATCATTCATGTTTTCCCCACCTCTTTGTCTTGAGACCACAATATGGTTTTACCCAGCCCGGTGGTAATGCTAGCATCTGGACGGTTGAGAGCGCCCCTCGACATCCATATAGTGGTGGCGTGGCTCGAATTCAGGTTTTTAGAGAGGCGATATTCAGCTTTTAGTGTCCTGCCGAAGGGGCTTCCAGGTCTCTTCTTTAAAGGAGACATATTATGGTGTTTTTCCCAACAAGTAAACATAGTATTTGAGTTCCAGAAAACATGTTTGATTTGTTGATGCTGTTTCTGCTGGAAATAGCTTTTAAGGAAAACAAAAAAAATCGTCTACCAACTATTCCCTTTTGTTTCAGTCCCCTTCAAATAGCTTTTAGGAAAAAAAAAAAAATCGTCTACCACTATTCCCTTTTGTTTCAGTCCCTTCAGAATGCGCTGTTTCTGGTGTCTGTAGCCTTGATGCAAATGAGCTGCTGCCCATTGACCAATGAGCTGTCATTCGGTGGCAGATCCGGCGGGGTGAGCTCGGCGGCAGAGAAAGGGATCGTACTCCCGGAGCTTAGCTGCAGGGCTAGCGCAGAGTTCCCCCCGCTGGAGCTGCTCGTCCGCTGGTCCACAAAATCTTAGAGATGCTCTGATTGGAGGGGAGTGGGGAAGTGGGAGGTAATATTCAAATGTACCTTCCTACGTAGGAGGGGGCGCCGAAACTGACTCGCTCGTTTGGTAGCTGGAGGCGGGCTGCTTCCAGAAATGCATATCTCACTAAAAAATCATGTACAGACTTATTTCAAAGTTTGTATGCATGTGGGAGCACCATCTACCCACAACAACACCCCAAATCCCAAGAAAATGCTGTTTTCATAATATGTCCCCTTTAATTTCAGCGTGGAGACTAGCCATCTTCTTCTTGATTATAAATATCAACCAGTTGTTGGCGAGAGATGCTTGTCTCGGCTTTTATCAGCTGTAGGAGAGCGCTCTCCGTTGGTTGCTCTGCTGGAGGTATCGTGGGGTTGATAATCGGGTGGCAGCCGTGGCAGCGCTAGCATTATTATCACCCATGAGGGTTTGTCTGAGTGCAGGGCTAGCTAAACTTTGAGCTGCGGGTTTGGATGCTTTTTTCTGACTTTTAGTCGCCATTATGCATGCGGGTAGTTTTCCAGTATGAAAAATTGCCTCGCTACTTTGCAGTCGAAATAATAATAAATTTGTGGCCTAATCAATTTTATATATCAATACAAAATACGGAGCCTGTTGGACTTGCTACTCCATCTTAGGTCCACCGGAAGTCCACCCTACCGAAATTTTAACAAATAAAGTGGGTCAAAAGCGAGCCTGATTCGAGTGCATTATCTAAAGAACGCGACAATGCCCAGATATTTAAGATTTTTTGGAACCCATATCAGAATGAGTTAACCAAGTCCAACATAGGCGGGACAGATGTCTGCGGATCTGACATCAGAACCAAAATATCATCAGCAAATATTAACTTTTTGTGTTTGCGGCCGCCCATTCAAACGCTTTTAACAGCTCTATTTACTCATAGCTTCTGCAAGCGGCTCCAGTGCAA
>OLKM01005058.1:7500-18657 GCA_900291075.1 Melanogrammus aeglefinus | reverse complement strand
GATAAAGTCGACCCATTTTTGTTTTTGCCCACTACGCGTGAGACTTTATGAAGAAGAAATTACTCATTCCATATGGCTGTTTTACACCCCGATGGATCTCCAAACAGCACACATCCATGCTTGTTGCCAATGCTTGAATGTGTGTCTTAACAAATTCATTGTCCTGTCCATGACACAGTAGGGGCGTGTTCTAACGTAATGTGAATTTCTTTACCAACACGAACTTGTGATGGAAGTCTATTTGGACTTTTTTTATCACTTTTGTAGTTTTGTTATATTTTAAATAAACATTGCAAAACATGTGATTTTCATATTTTTTCCTTTTCCCTCGAGTCTTTAGACTATTACCAAATTCGCGTTCTTTAAATTCCCTTTACCCTTGTGCAATTAAATCCTGTAAAAGTAATCGGAAACTCTCCTCTTTCGGATAAGGGCTACATGTGAATTTATTTTTGAGTTCGGCTTTAAAGTCAGAACACGTTTTATTCTGACTTTTTACTCAGAATTCTGAGATCCAAGTCAGAATTGTTATAAATCATAATCATAATTAATAATATCACTTTTATTATCTCAAAGACGCTCTGAATCGTGACATCATTGGTCGGGAGGGGCTGCACTATTCCTTCCTTTCTACTTTCCCTCTAATAAAACCACCCTTCATCATAATATCATGAGCGCTCAGACTCTCATCGCTACTCACGGAGGACGTAAAGTAGAGCAGATCGCTGCCCCCCGCTAGTGACGTACGGTGAGTGTCCCAGTGTGAGTACTCTAGCTCTTTCTTTTACTCTCTATCCCCGGCTATATGATGTTCTCTTTACTCTGGGACTTGTAGCTGACACACAATAATGACACCACCAACACAATAACATCACATAATAAGGAACAGAAACATACAGCGATCTTCCAATAAGGTGTTGTGGTTCTAGTGGAAATATCTGACGTGACCATTGACAGTTTATGACTGAAATAAATGGGAAGGCTGATGACAATTGATATTGTACTAATCTCAAGATAAATAAACAGTTAAAAAAATAAATAATTTGGACGTGAACTTAAGTAATTTTTAATGATTTAATAAGTTCTTTACAAGAGTAATATAACTATTAATCTGTTAGTTATTGAAACTTATTGCCTCTTAGGGCTGGGGTTAATTGATCCCACATTGCATCTGGAGCAGATTGAATGATTATAATGTTGTGTTTCCTTTAATCTCAGTCTGTCTCACCTGTTCAACCTCACCCTACGCATGGAGAAGGCGAATGCAAGAGGGAGACTCTTTTCAATAAAATGCATCTCAATAAAAATAAAGCTTTATTGTCATGAGAAACAACCGTTTGCATTGCCCAAAGCGGCATGCCAAAAGCGTGGTGTAAACAATGAAGAGGGTCAAAGTAATAAAACGTTTAATACAAAATATATGTACATCCTTCTGCAGATCTTATGGTTCAAGTGGACCCTGCACGGCTCGGGGACGAATGGGATCATGGTTAACAAGGTCAGAGGGATACGAGGAGATAACGATTGCACCATCAATACAGCACAGCAAAACGTTCGTCACCGTGAGAGAGTTCTTGGCCGACCCCCCCCGCCCACCCCCAGAGTGAAACACAATTGAAAGTCCCCTGGGGGGGTCTCAGCATACACGCGCTGCTGGCTGGAAATAAATAAAAGTATCGTCACTGTTGAGATGATTAATTATAATGCGTACTCGGGTTAACATGGTGCAAATAGACGGACCCGCAGAGGTCCGCTGGGACACGGGGCCTTGTTACGGGGGTACAGTGGGTAGCTAGTGTGGATTAGATGAACTCTAGACTCAGGGGTTCTTAAACTTATTAGTGTACCTCCCCCAAGATATTGTTTCCAGCTTACTTCCCCCTTCACCGCAGTTTTCTCTCGCACTTTTGAGAGATAATGTTAATAAAATGAACAGAAATTCAAATAATGTCGGTGTGTTCTATTTGCAGCAGGTTAACCGTGTGAACGTTAAACAGGGGTGAAAAATACTAACGATTTAGTTGAGAAACATGGGCCTGTGCTTCGGGATAATTTCTCCCCTCAAAAGATGCACAACGCCAGGGCAGGGTCAGAGTATTGGTGAAACCACTTCAAACATATTCCTCCTGAAACTGACCACATTTTGGTGTTTCTGGATTGCACTCTCTTCTCACAGATTGTCGTGGGTTTTCAGACGTACGTTTTCCACCATCCATTTTCTCTATTTTCTATTGTCTAGCTTTCAAAATTTAAACTGGCTCAGGGTGAAGAAAATATATTACTAGTGCCCATAAGGGTACGCGCGGTACCCTATTTGAGAACCACATTCCTCTAGATTAGGCAGGCAGCCCCCAGGAGTGATACTAGCCCTGCTATACACGCACCACACACGCACGCACACACACACACACACCACACACCACACACACACCACACACACGGCACACAAGCACACACACACACACACACTACACACACACACACACACACACACACACACACACACACACACACACACACACACACACACACACACACATCCTTCTCCCTTGGTGCACCGCAACCCGCAACCTGTCTTCGATCCCGCAACCTGTCGATCCAACTTTATAAATGCAGTAAAAAATAATAAAAAAATGAATCACAGATTTGGTGAGAAGGATAATTGTAATTGTGTTCAAGAATGCTGTCAACAGGGAGGAAAACGAGGACACGGGCTAAAGTGAGCGCATGCATTCGATATGTAATCGCTGCAATCTTTCTCTGGAGAACTGGACCAGGTTAGGACTTGTCCTGGAGGCTTGGGCTGGATCTCTTCTATAAACTCCTGCGGTGGATTCACCATCGTTCATTCATTCCTGCTTGCTAAGGCTCACAGGTTTCCATTTTCAGGAGCATTTAGGGAATGGGCTGAGGGTTGTAGTTAGTGGGAGTGAGGGGTCATGTCTCCTTGGATGCTAGTGGTTGTTCTAGAATATCTTGGGGGGGTGGGGAGGGGAACGAAGAATTTAGTATGATTCAAACGAGAAGAGGAGAACTCTTTCTTTGGCTTCCACTGACCACACCTACTCCAAGATGGGGTCAGTTGTGGACCTGCTTGCCAATAGTTCAATTATTTTTTTTGTTGCCACTCTTCAGGTCAAAATCCTGACCTTTTCAGGTCGAAACCCAAAAGCCATGTTAGAGTCGTTTTTCCTTGATGATCTGCTCTAAATGATGCTAAATATAGGACAGATAATTCAGTACCTAAACCTCACTTCCAAAGTCCACCGTGAGACGTGAGATCATGTCTTATATCAGATTACACTGATGACGCGTCCGCTGCACCAAAACAGCGCACAACGCCACAACACTATAATCCAATCCAACAGACGCCCAGAGTGCATCTGGACATCTGGGCACCGGACTGGAGCCCAGGGGGGTGACGCCACTGGTTTGGACTTTTGACCCCCTCCTCCCACTCTTCCCAGTTAGCCCGGTGAGAGAGGGAAGTAGAGCCCCCTGAATGGTTTTAGGCTAGGACCACTCCAACCTCCAGAAAGACTGTGTGACTATCAGAGCTCTTTACTGCAAGACTTATTATGTGTAAAATATTGGGCATTGTATACCCGTGTTGTAATTCCTTACCTGAAATCCCCAAACAGTCTTTTAATTGTGTGTTAAATTGTGCGGTCTATTTTCTGTATTGTGGCTTTCCTCTTGGCCAAGTCCCTCTTGAAAAAAATGATTTAATCTCAAAGAGACTTTGACCTGTGGTTAAATAAAGGTACAATAAAATCGACCTTGCTCACACAAAGTACGTGAGGTACACACCCTGCTGTCCTCTGTGGCTGGGAGGCTGTGGAATAAGAACGCAAGAACGCCGCCAGGAGAAACTCGGCCCACGGGGGGCGATGCTCCTCTCGTTCCACATTAGCTGGAGTCATCCTCCAGTTTTTCTCCTTGCTGCTGAGGTCCTTTGGTGTGCGTAATGTTTCTATTGAGATACTCCTATATTTTATATCAGGCTTTTGGCTACCTTTCCTTTTTATGAGGGAAATCTACTTACTCCAAAGGAAGAGTGAAATGTGTGCATTATATTTATCAAACAGAAGATTCAAGAGTGCTTCACTGTAAGAAGGCTCTTTACTCTCTCTCTTGTAGTGTGTGTGTGTGTGTGTGTGTGTGTGTGTGTGTGTGTGTGTGTGTGTGTGTGTGTGTGTGTGTGTGTGTGTGTGTGTGTGTGTGTGTGTTGTGTGTGTGTGTGTGTGTGTGGTGTGTGTGTGTGTGTGTGTGTGTGTCAATGGGTTGTGCGGTATACATTTTGTTTTTCATTTCTTCTTACTGCAAATGCAACGTGCAAACGACAATCCACCAACGTGGAAAATATTCATATTCATTATTCCATATTTTACTAATTTCTTCTAACCTTGACTGTTCCTCTTCATAGTTGCTCAGCCCGGTTAGAGGTGGAAACACGACCGTTCTCTGAGTCAGCAGGAGGACTCCAAAGAGCTGGACTCCTCTGGGAGCTTCCAGGAAGGTGTGCTGCAATAAGTGGACCTTCTGCTGTTTACGCCAGCAGAGCTTTTCCATGTTCCCTCGATAAGAAACTCTCCGCTAAATAGTTAATGTGAGATGCGGGCAAGGATAAATAAATATATACAACCCAAAAAGGTAAATAGTAGAGGCTGAAGTGATGAGCTCACATGCAAAACAACCAACACACCACACACTGTTTAACATTACTCTGTTCTGCATTCGTTTAAACGGTTGATTCATAGTAAGTTTGATCCATCTAAGTAATAAAAGGCAAAAATAATGACAGTGATGTTAACATGCTCACACTAATCGCGGCTTATGCAGTGTTTCATATATTGCACGAGCAGTGTACTAACAATTTAGACCCAGGGAGATTCATTACCGCAAATACACAGACACACAGACACACACATGGGGGCGGCACGTGTCTCAGGAGGTGGAGTGGGTTGGCTGGTACCCTGAAGGTTGCTAGTTCGACCCCCGGCTCCTCCTAGCGTCCAGGTGTCCCTGAGCTGGCTGTCGCCCTGTGGGGTTGACTCTGCCGTTGGTGTGTGAATGTGTGAATGTGTGCATGAATGGGTGAATGTTGTAAAAGCTCTTTGAGTGGACGCTGGTTAGAAAAGCGCAGTCTAACTGCAGCCCATTCACTACCATTACCAATTTGTCTCGTGTAGTGCGTCTGCCTGAAAATAGGTTTTACTGCCGGCCCTTATTTCTGTCTCCTGACAACAGCCGAAGGAATGACACAACAAGCTCCTGTTTTCGACATCAATTAAGCGGTAGCGTGGTTTAAGTGGGGGTGCGTGTGTCGTCTGGTGGGCTAGCCTAGTGGAGAGAGTCAACAGCAGAGCGGAACAGCTCTAAATATGGATCCAGACCTCCTCTTGTTGAAGTGCGCGAAATCTGTGAAGGCTTACCGCTGCGATCTTTTTTGATGACTGTTTACACAGCGGGCTGAGGGGCCGCCCCTTCGCCAGGGTCTCGGAGCAGAGATGCTGTGTTGTGGCTCCCTGGCCGACCTCAGATGAATCACGGTGTTTAGATGAGGCTTCTGACACTCCTGCTCTCTTCCTCTCCTTCTCTCATGCTCCCCACTTTCACCTCCTTCGAGCCGTGAAAACATTTGACCTTATGAGGGAAGCAGAACATTTATGAATAGGCCTGATTATAAAAATAATACCTTTTTTTTCATCTTGTAATTTGTTCGTTGTTGTTTGCACCTTACATTTACATTTGGGGCGTTTAGCAGACGTTTTTATCAGAAGTCACTTACAATAAGTACATTTGTCAGAAGAAAAACAACAATATATCACTGTCGGTACAGTAAGGATGTTAATTGTTAGGTGACCTTGCATCTGCAGCGAAAACGGATGAAAAAATAAAAGGTATGGCACACCACCAAATGCCTTTCACTGACTTGGCTGCGAGAGGGATCTGGGTGTGATGGAGGGTCCCCCACAGATCAGAGCTCCGGGTGCAAGGTGAATTCACAGCTTGCTGCCTTGGCTGTCTTGAAGGCCACAACTCAGCCTGATTAAATGGGGGGGATTTAGAATATAGAGCTGGGAGTGAGAGGTGGGGTAATTATTCAACTAAACAAGTCAATGCACCCAAACACACACACACACACACACACACACACACACACACACACACACACACACACACACACACACACACACACACACACACACACACACACACACACACACACACACACGACAACCCCCCCCAACACACACACACACACACACACACACACACACACACACACACACACACACACACACACACACACACACACACACACATGCACCTAGTGACAAACACACACAAACACACACACACAAATAGAGACTCACACACACACACACATACACACATGCACACAGAGACGCACACAGAGACACACATACACACACACACTTTCTTAACTACCTGCAAAGAAAAAAGGAATACACAAAATGAATGATTGAGAGGAGGAAAAGGGAGAGGACAGGACAGTGAAATACCACAGTCCTAATTCCACTTTAACCACTCTGAGTGGGGGATTCTTTCTCACATGGAGCTGAACAGAATCCACACATCTGCTCTCGACCTCCATCTGCGTGACAACACGCGTCTCCTCGGTTCTGTCCCGCCCCATCGAGAACGTCCCTGCCGGTCCGACGGCATCGGGAATCTGTCTGATTGAAGAATAGCCACCAGCGCCGCAGCCTCGGAAAACCAACTCTTCCTCCAGCACCCCCAGCCCACGCCTTACCGAGAACACGGAATTAGTTTAAAGCCTCACTCTCAACACAAGTACTATTAGCCTTCGGCCTCGCAGCAGAACCCCCGTAGTACTGTTACTCTCACTGTCCAGGGGATAACTCACTCACACAAACAACGCCCAGTGCTGAAAGTCTAATTTGATCCTTTGTGGCATCTTCGTTTCGGGCAAGGCGATTCTCGGAGAGGTAGATGTTCAACACGTGGTCTATTCAGAGACACAAGGTCAACGAGGTTCATGAAGCATCTCTCGAACACAGGTGAGAATTCAGTTTATATTGGTAATGGGCGGAATGGTAATTCAGCCATGCCTACAGGTTTTGATCGACCAGGTAACCCTTCGGTCTGTCTTGGCTTGGGCGGAAATGGCAAAAAGCCCAACTTCTAAAACTCTGTGGTCAACCTCATGCGGTGTTCACCACCCTATGTGGAGAAGAAGCCTAACTGTTAGAACTTCATAGTAGTCCAAGGAGGTACTGATGTCAGCTTGAAACACGTGGTCTAAATAAAGCATAGACGGAAATAATTTACCTCAACAGCCTTTAAGAAAAGGCAAGGAGCTCGTTTCAAAGCTCAGAGCTGAGAGCAGTTCACGTTCCACTCGGGGACATTCCTCCGCATTAATGTCAGCGCATCGATTGAGTCACTAATGAAGCGCTGCTTTCTGCTCTTACATTTTTGTGGCTGATCTGTACGCCCAACAAATACTGAGGCCCCCTCTCTGGCTCCGGGGGTTACAGCGGTAGCACCATAACATTAGGCGACAGAGCTTTTAGTTTTTGCTAAGAGCAGGGGGAAACTCAACTCCCTAAACCAAGAGAGATCGTTGGAACTTATCTGGCACCCATTGCACTGCTGATCATCCCTGGAAGGAGGGGTCCCCCACTCTGAAGGAGGGATCCCCCACTCTGAAGGAGGGATCCCCCACTCTGAAGGAGGGATCCCCCACTCTGCGTTCCTTCTCTAGAATCCTTCCTTGCTAATAGGCCTATCTCACAACTTCCTGGTTCGGCGTTTCGATTTTGCCTTCACCGGGTAAAGTGACTTCCGGTCGCGTAGTCCATGATATTTGACAATGGCGCAGTCAAAAAACAAGAAGTTTCTGATGTGGTTCGAAATAAGTATGACTCTATGCGCCAATTCCAAACAAAAACAACCGTATTTGCATCTCCACGACTTCCCAACTAATACAGACCAAAGACAGCAGTGGGTCAGGGCGATCAGACGGGATGAAGGAGTTAATTTCGTGATTTAGAAGGGGAGTACACTGGTCTGTAGTCGGCATTTCTCAGCGGCTGATTATACCGACGGGAGTGCTAGGCTGAATACCTAGTTATTAGAGACCAATATAAACATGTTTTTTTTAATTTGTACTTTGGACATTAAATTATATATTTTGATTTTACAACAAAAGCTTATCATTTCTGAGATCCGATTTCATGATATCACTTTAAACCACTGGAGATCTGATTCCTTCATTTTAGTTTTAATACAGTAACTGAAGATTCAAGAAGGGCTCCTCATTCCTCCTCATCGAGCGGTAGCATCTACCTCTCACTACCACCTTTCCATCAACTATATTTGACACTGAGCATATACATAATGTTAATATGTCGCTGATCGGAAGAAAACTGGTCATCAAATAACTAGCTGAACCTATCCTTGGCTAACCTAATGCTAAATTGCCAACGCTACACACGGAGACTTCATAGCCACCATGGCTAATTATATTCATAATATTATAGTCTACACATAACAAATATGATCATTTTACACACATTTCATACACAGACAATATTTATGACGATTTATATGGATCGTATATGGTTTGCTTGTCATCACAAAAACATGAATATGAGCAAGGCGGCATTGAGTAGCCTACTGACAACAACAAAACACCTTAGACCACTTACCTTGATAATTGTGTACAAACTCCTCCACAAAATACTTGTACCCCTTTGCCAGCCTGGACTGTGGTTTTGTAGAGTGTGTCTCCACAATCTGCCGCACATCCTCAAATCGCAACTTGGGAAAACCCACCAGGGAAGTGGCGAAGAAACGGTCCATTTTTGCATTGACGGCAATACAAAAATGACTTCGCCGGAAGAATGTTTACCCGGTGTGACGTCATTTCCGATTTTTGTGAGATAGGCCTATTAAGGGAGTTTTTTCTTGCCCTCTGGGGGGCTAGGGTCAGGGGGGGGGGAGTTCATAAACACACAGCCTGTTAATCCCTTTGAGACTGGACCTGTGATTAAGTGCTATACTGATAACATTTAATTTAATCTAATTGATCATCATATAAGATCATATCCTGAGGTTTGGTTCGAGAATAAGAATGACTATCAAACTAAAAAGATAATTTACTACAAATCAGTATTGATTGTTTTTGACGCTCTGTTCGGCCTACCGTAATTACACTTTTCCGCTCTATCATTGGGCGGCTGGTCTGACTGCAGCCCGGCAGAAACTGTTATTAGGCTTCAGGTCTGACGTCTTTTGTTCCTGAGGAAAGTTAAATTCCTCAGCTCCTCTGTCTGAGATTTGCGTGGCTGGTTTGATACTCTTCCAACGACAGCTCAGAGGAGTGAAACAGTCAAATGTGCAGACCGCTTACACTTAAAAGTTCAGGTGCTTCAGCAACAACAGCGGAAATCTATTCCTTCCCTAAGGTCAGAGTGGTGTTTTGATTTAATGATGGCGGATGTGTTCATAACTTTACAAGCCCTCAGAAGCACCTGTAGAAGTATTCTAAGCATTCTTTGTTTGCACATGAAGGTTATAATTCTCCCGGTGCACACTACATGTCCATTGGTATTTTAGTCTGATTGTTTTTGGAATAAAGAAGTCATTATGTTATTGTGCTCTCTGGTGTATCGATGAATGGACACAATGCACTGAGTGGAGAATGGGTGTCCTTGGTGAAGTTGGCCCCCGTGGACGAGTGTGACGGACGGCTTTGTGGTGGTTTGACCTCCCGGTGGGACAGCCAATAGGCAACAGGGGGCGGGGCTCAAGGTGACATGAGTCCCGATCGGACAGCCAATAGGCAACAGGGGGCGGGGCTCAAGGTGACATGGCTCCCATGTGAATTTTGAGAACACTATCTAAACATAGCTTTGGGTTTATTATTATACTCCTCTTTGTTCTGTTGAGTTACCGTCAACCATACAACCTACTCATTCAAACATTGTACATTTTTTGTTGCTCTTATTTTTCATTAATGAGGCCTCATCAGAAAAAAGGTGTATCATTGTGATGTAAGTTATACCATCTTTCTTCCTTTTCTTCCATAAATCATGATTTCTGTCAGTTCTGTACATTATATTGAAATTCTCTGCATCCCAAAAGCTTCACTAAACCAAATGGTCGGACATAATAAAGACACTAGCTTGGGTTTCTGTCTGTCTCGGTCCTGTAATACGGGTGTGAGGGTTGGATGGTAAACCTGTCAACCCAACCTACCCGCCCCCTAGAGAGTCTGCCCTCTGCACGGACTCTGCCCACGCACCAACTGCTCAGGACCCAAGAACATGCAAGAGTCATTCATTTGAATATTTCCCAAAAAGGAAATCATTCATAATTGTATCCGTATAACCACTGTGATGCATTTTTTTAGAGTCATTAACTCCAACATTTTCTTTCATATTCTCATTTCTGTTTATGCTTGCAGTGGACTGTCAATGATATTTGGCGTGCCAAAATCCTTTCTAATAAAATATGCTCCCTTTTAGGGCACTGCTGTAGTCATGTATCTGCATGTCTCCAAGCAGAATGGCCCCGGGTTCAATGTGATCTTCATCATCATCATCATCATTACTTCACGTGTTGACAGAATCCTCGGAATGTGCAAATGTGAAATTGCATTGCGTGCAAAACGTTACCAGTGACCAGGGGCCGCCAGCTGTGACTAACCTGCTGCTGACTCTGTCTATACACAGCATAGATATAGATGAACAAATACATTCTTTAGACGATGTATCGCTGTGTCATCAGTATAGTTAACCTCCCTTTCCATCTCTCTGTGTGCCCTCAGTGAGGTGACACTTCCACGACACCATTCTCTCAAAAGCCTCCCATTCACTTACAGTCACTTGCCACATAGTAATGAGCCACAGTTACATCAAGGTGCTGCTGCACTTAATTACGCTCCTTCTGAGCTATCTGCATATTGACGTGCTGCTGTATAAATGTCATGGATTCATGTCTGCAGGCGGGATTAGGTCCAGACATCCAAAAACAACTCGGATCTGTAAAAACACCAAACATCTGCTTTAGGTTAATAACCAAACCCTTTCTGATACACTTTACTACACCTCATTACTTATTATTACTTATCACGACTGTCTTAGTTTCTCTTATTATTTC
>OLKM01005058.1:0-2500 GCA_900291075.1 Melanogrammus aeglefinus | reverse complement strand
CACCTTCTGCTCTTCGCCACTCGCTGGTGGTCCCACCGACCTGGCCGGGACCACGTGGTCCCGGGGGCGCTGGTGATGCGGCTCTACCTCTCCGGGGGGTCCCGGCCGGGGCTACGAGAGGCCCCCGACGCGCTGTGCCAGTTCCTGGGCGGCGATTGGGTGTTCTTCCGGCCTCCTGGCCCGCTCTCCTGGGCTGCGCCATGCGGCGGGGAGGCTGGCGTGGGCGTGACGGCCGCCGCTGCCTGCACGCCGCCGTGCGGTCAGCGGCCGCCGCACACAAGCTGTCCCTGGCCTTCGTGTGGCTGCCGGCGCTGGGCGTGGCCCTGCTGCCCGGGGCCCGGCTGGGCTCCTAGCCTACCAAGACCGGGACCTGGTGCTTCATCAGCGGGTGCTGACGGGGGGCGACACCGGGCGGCCCCCGACTAGCCTTCGTGGGCGCTGGTTTCTCGGGCCTGGGCTGGGCGGCGCGCTGGCCGTTGGCGCGTGGTCTTGGAAACACGGTGAGCGGATTCCCCTGGATGCGGCGCCGCTGCCGCGCGGCCCGGGCCCACCAACTCGGGGCCAAGGTTCCCACGACATACGAGTGGTGGTGCAGGCTATGTGGCATCATGGTTCACCTCCTGCATCTGGCTGGAGCCCTTGCTGGTGAGAGGTCGAGGTGGGGGGGACGCCAGGGTTTGCTGAGCGACAACTGTTGATGCACACCATTTCACCACTGAGACGGCGGAGTCAGCCACGCAGGGCGACCAGCCGGTCGTCAAGGAGCAGTCAGGGTGGAGGCGTCTCGCTCGGGGTCACCTCGACGCGTCGGGGGTTTGAACGGTAGATCCGCTCTACCCCCTCAGCTTCTGTCGCCCTTGGGAGAAAGCATAGAACGTGTGTCGTTAATGACGAAGCATACTTGATGAGAACTACAGGCAACTTAACTTCTCAGAGTGAAAGTTTTAGAGAGGTTTAGGCTGAATGTGAGGCAACGGAAGTGCATAATAGGCTTAAAGAACACATTTCAAAAGGTTGACCATATTATCTTCCAAAGGACTCTTGGTGTGTTTTAGTGGAACTCGCTAGATACAATGAGGCGCAATAGGTCGAGAGAACGTAGCCAGACGGAAAGTGGTGTGTTTAGTAATCTCTAAACAACGAGGCATAGAGAGAGAGAGAGAGAGAGAGAGAGAGAGAGAGAGAGAGAGAGAGAGAGAGAGAGAGAGAGAGAGAGAGAGGAGAGAGAGAGAGAGAGAGAGGGGGGAGAGAGAGAGAGAGAGAGAGGGAGAGAGGGAGATAGAGAGAGGGAGAGGGAGATAGAGACAGAATCAGACAGAGCGAGAGGAAAAGAAAGAGAATGACATAGAGACAGAGAGATAGACAGACAGACAGACAGACAGACAGACAGACAGACAGACAGACAGACAGACAGAAAGACAGTGACAGAGAGAGGACAGTACCGACAGACAGACAGACAGAAGACAGATAGATAGCGGATCGTTTGTAGCTCTCCATATAGATGGGGTAGATAAGAACATAAAACATAACCCGTACATACTCGACGACGTGCAAATTTGATATGCTTATGCCCTACCCCATAGAGCATACAGCACCCAGAACAATCAGTGTTATATTTGGAAGTTGTGTGTGATGTAGTGTGGTGTGTGTGTGTGCATGTACAGCGCAGTAGGTGTGTGTGTGTGGTCTATAGACTGTGGTTGTGTTGGTGTGTAGCATCGTGTGTGTGTGTGTGTAGTGTGTGTGGTGTGTGTGTGTGTGTGTGTGTGTGTCGGCCATAATGCTGGGCTGTGTGGTGTGTGCTGTACTGCCTGTGGTCCCCTGCCTGAGTCTTCTTATGCACGTATCTCGTCCCGCGATTATTTGCTCTGATGACGGTGGATCGCTTCCTACAGGGGGCGCGGAGGGGGCCGACTGGGCCACCTATGCCGGACCCTGATGGTGGTTGGCGTGCGGCTGGCCTCCTGGAACCAGATCCGGACCCGTGGGTGTCATCCTGCTGCGCCGCACCGTCCTGCGCGCCTTCTACCTAGTTGCTGAGGGGGCCGGGCGACCGCGGTGGAGGACCGCAGCACGCTGGGGCGCTGGGACCCCGCCAGTCTCCTGGCACAGCTCGGAAGCCACGCCTGTCCCACCTGGTCAGGGGGCCAGTGAGACCCGGACGAGACGGGCGCGCGGTGGGGTCAGGGGCTGAGCGGCGGCCGGGCACTGCAAGGCCTGCGTTTCGACGCGTCCGTTTACACCTTCATCGGCTGTCCCGCTGCGCCGCACCTTATTTACTGGATCCGTCATCCCGGGAGTGAAGGGCTCCACTCGGACGCTGGGATCTGCAAGAAGGACTCGACCTCATGCATGTGGAGGTCAGGATAGAGCGGCGTTGGCTAGTGAAGGTCACTGGTCTGATCCCCGGCTCCTCCTAAGCCGAGGGTCGAGGTGTCCCTGAGCGGAAGACGCCTCCCCCTGACACTCTGACCAGCTGGCTGTCACCTGCGTGGCTGAC
>OLKM01005057.1:0-18657 GCA_900291075.1 Melanogrammus aeglefinus | reverse complement strand
CACATTAAGTCACAATTTGAATATCCTTTTGGGTCAGTTGTCAGTTAAACAAAACACTACACTGTTTTGCGTGATGTTTACCCCATAAATGTGAAATGCTATATAGAGTTGCACGGCTTATGTGGCCTGCTGCTCAACTGTATTGGCTCGCCTGTGATGCTACTAGGGATGGCAGGGTCTGTGGTTTAGACACAACACTAAACAGTTCTTCCACCATTCTTTCGTCACTCTACTAATGATTTAACAGTATGGGCTCAATAGTGCTGTCAAAGCCGATAAAATACATTGGCGCGGGTTATTAGCCAGTAGCCTGAAACAGTGTAGCGACACACTGTCAATTAGGCTGATTCGAATATATAAACCATTGCAACTTTGCGTTTACCGAAGAATATCCTACACACAAAGGAAATCCCAGGTCAACATCAGTGGGGTAACGTTAGAGGCAGTAGAGCTTTAGTAGGAAATAGTTTGTCATGGTAGAAGGCTTTAATCATCAGAGGATTAGACATACAGACATTAGTGTACTGCTTAGCTAGTACTTCATGTCTTATTACAGTAAAAGTGATGACATGTCATGGATTACTATGTTCACGGTCATGTAAGAAATATTAGCGCGTCGAAAACCAAACCAAACGTGGTTTTGGGTTCACTTGCTCTCTGAAGGTCTTTCAATGCGTCAGTCACTTGTTCATCAGGTCAATGCTGATAGCTGAAATGCCTCTTGCTTTTCCCTGTCTCGTTCTCCTTCAGAACACCTCCACATAATAAAACTTAACTAACAGTTTACGGCTTGGCCGGGCATCAAGAGAATTACAGTTCCCACTTATGTAGGAGAGGGAAGCCCTTTGCATTTGAAGATGGCATTCACTGCTCTTTATCCAGCAGCATTGAGGAAGTGATGAGTAAGATGCCCTCGTCTGGAGGAGTAATGCCTGATTCCTGAGATCTCAGAAGCCTTGGATATCCTGACATAGTCGTCGTCTGGATGAGACACATGTGGTAGCCTCCGTCTCCCGTGTGCTCTTGTGAGTCATTCACTATGTCATTCCATGAGCTTAAGGTAGTTCCTGTGTTTCTTCAAAACATCACCTCTTTGCGCCAGTTGTGAAGAAGGTGAAGAGAGTTTGCATATACCCAAAATCCCAACTGCATCTTTTGAGGATTTGGCAGCATCTGCAATGACAAGGTTAACAGTGTATGCTCCACCTAGGACGAGGTAGAGATGAGGGATCTGTTTTGAGCAGTCTGGCTTATTGCTTGCCTCTCATTGTTGCCCTTTATGCTAGCCCTCTGCAATCTTCCAAATCAGCTCATCAGGTTACTAAGATGACGGTGTACCAGCTCAAGCTGGTTGTCACCAAAACATTCTCACAGCCCAGGAAGGTCCTCTTGTATTCTGGCCTTCCTTTTAAACCCACACTTTTCAGAATAATGAACGGTTGGGCCTGGTGACTAATGTCAGGGGCACAGTGCAAGATGAAGCAGTCTTCCTTTTCGTTAAGTCAGCACGGCTCCCAATTCGTCTTCCCAGGGAACCTTTGCTGCCTGCGTGTGCCTGTCTGTGTGAAGTCTGTGAAGCACTAGGTCACCTCAGAACACCAAAATGGAATGCTTCAGACCACTTGACTAAAAGCTGCTCAAACATACCACAAGTGCAATCATGGGTGTGAGTGCGGGAAACATCTGACTCCTTTTGACAAAGACATAAACCCACAGAACGTCTTTGTCACAATCTTTTTTTGGGATGGGGTTGCTGGGAGGGGATTTGGCTTGCAAAAGGAATGCTGGGTGTTTGAGACACTACACAGTGTACAAATAAAAAACCTCTCTGTGTTTCCTCTCTGGATCTCTGTGTTTACACCACAATGTACTAGAGTGACCTTTAAAGGGCATCAATCTACTGTATGGTCAGAAGGGGCGCGTAGTCGTGGCTCAGGGAGGAAATGCTTACAACTTCAGAGATCTGTCCTTTAGTCCATTGTCAATCTCCAGCTCCTAGTGGACAGAAAGTATTTAGCAATACAATGCTGTGAAGTGGGGATTGAGACACTTCAGAGAGAGAAAGAGAGAGAGAGAGAGAGAGAGAGAGAGAGAGAGAGAGAGAGAGAGAGAGAGGCAGAAGGAGAGAGAGACAGAGGCAGAAGGAGAGAGACAGAGGCAGAAGGAGAGAGAGACAGAGGCAGAGAGAGAGAGAGAGAGAGAGAGAGAGAGAGAGAGAGAGAGAGAGAGAGAGAGAGAGAGAGAGAGAGAGAGAGAGAGAGAGAGAGAGAGAGAGGAAGAAGGAGAGAGAGACAGAGGCAGAAGGAGAGAGACAGAGGCAGAAGGAGAGAAGAGAACAGAGCAGAGAGAGAGAGAGAGAGAGAGAGAGAGAGAGGAGAGAGAGAGAGAGAGAGAGAGAGAGAGATGAGAGAGAGAGAGAGACAGAGGCAGAAGGAGAGAGAGAGATAGAGATAGACAGAGAGAGAGAGAGAGAGAGAGAGAGAGAGAGAGAGAGAGAGAGAGAGAGAGAGAGAGAGAGAGAGAGAGAGACACACACAGAGAGATCTCTTGGCCGAAAAAGTAGAGTTGAGGAAGAAATCGTTGGATTGAACATTCATTCAACGTGACCGTGGCCCGGGCACTCCTGCGACTCCTGGCCTCCACGACTTCCATTGTGCCCCGGCTGCGGTGCCCCGCGGGTACCATGGCCATGGCTCGGACCACCGTGACCACCGTGGGCACCGTAAGCCGGTAACCGTGACCACCACGACTCCCACCGTGCTCCGGTGGTGCCCGGGCCGTGATGCCCGGGCCGCGGTCACGGTTCTATCTAAAGAACACCAGCTATTCATTGTACTTCCATGCTCTTCACATTGTTGGAGGGTTTCTTACATGAATGTACCGTAGAAGGATATTTTGGTTCAATCATAGCTGCTTTTGTTGAAAGAAAGCTGACAAAGAGACAGTGGCCTTAAGAAGTCATAGTAGTAACGATAACCTCAGTTCAACTGATTGGATGTGAGGGACACCAGCCTGGAGTGGTTGAGGAGAAGAGCCGCCCATGTTTCCTCACATGAGCGATAAGGTCAGCTGGCCAATCAAGCTCCTCAACAATATCCCAGTGAGGGGGTGCCTGGCCAGCAGCTATCGTTCTTCCACATCCTGGCTATAGAGAAAACACAAGGCTGTTTATCTGCTTCTAAAGGGACGGTCTGTTGCCAAAGTATGAATTAACTCTGAGCCGTTACAAAACAAGACAAATACATTTTTATCAGCAATGGAATTTGATCAACCCCTGAACAGCTGTGCTCAGCGGCGTAGCCACATGGGGGCCAGGGGTTGGCTACCCCGCTAGCCCCCCCCGAGTCTTAAAAAAAAAAAAAAGTGTTGTAGTTTGACATTATGAATACATTTGTCACTTATACTAGACCCCCCCCCCCCCCCTTCGACATCAAGGGCACCCCCCCGTTGACAATCAAGTGCCACCCCAAATATAAGACTGGCCACCACAGTAATAATGTCCTGGCTACGCCTCTGCCTGTGCTCAATATGTGTGTGTGTGTGTGTGTGTGTGTGTGGTGTGTGTGTGTGTGTGTGTGTGTGTGTGTGTGTGTGTGTGTGTGTGTGTGTGTGTGTGTGTGTGTGTGTGTGTGTGTGTGTTGTGTGTGGTCTCTGCTTTATAGGAGCTCAACATGTCTGTCAGCAGGACACGATCCTGAGGTAACACAATACTATCTACACACCATTTTAAATCACATTACATCTACATACCACTTTACAACACTTTCCATTTCAATATTACCAACCGCCTTAATATTTCAACAGCAGTTTTGTCTGGTTTCAAATCCAAGGTAGTCTAAATAGTAACGACATTGACTAAAAACACATCATCGTCTCTTCCAAAAGATCAGGACCAATGGCATGCTGTGAAACAGTCAATGCAACCACAGGCAGAGCGGTATGTGGATCATTTTGGTTTCATGGTGTGATTCTTGCAGTCCGGGTGCTGACTGCTGTCTTAACAATACGTTAATTGGCACACCATTTTCATTCACACATCATTTTCCCGATGGCACAAGAAGCAAGTCACACTGAGCTGTGTTGAATAGCGATAGATTTCATCTTCCATTGCTTTCTTCTTTCTGTTATTCAACAAAGCTGCCCCTGTATGTCTCTTTTGAAAGTGGGAGTAAACAGAAAAAGTATTAGAGGATCAGACATAGCAAAAAGCCAAGACATTTCTATCGATGACAACATCTTGTGCTAGGTTAGCTGCATATGCATAAACACTTATTAATGTTCCCTTTCAACAGTCCTTATTTCATTCCAAGCATCCTTTAACTTTGGGGTCCACCCCCACCCCAGGGTAGTGTGTGTGTGAGTGTGTGTGTGTGTGTGTGTTGAAGGCTACATGCATCATTCTTAGTTGATCCAGGGTAGGCTGGCAGCCAATGCAGCGTTTTAGTGCTGTAATGGTTTGTGACAACCATCAGTATCTAATGTGCTCCCACCAAGGCACCACAGGCACCTCTCGTTGGAGGAGTGAGGAAAATCAAATAGCTTTAAATGACTCTAAATCTCAGTAAATGATGCCCAAAGTCTGCTTAGGCCGTTGAATAGGGCCCTCTCTGAAGAAGGGGGTGAACCGTATCTGGAAATAACCACTTTCTACCTCACAATGCCACCTGAGCTACACTTTATACATAATCAATCAATCAATGATTAAATGATAAATGATTACGTTTGGATAGGATATAGAGAGCAGTTTTCTAAGGATTTGGGCTACAACTTTACCACACCATCTGTATCTATTAAACAGAATAAAATAAAAAACAAGTTTATTAGAGGGATAAAGAGTATATTGTGTAATAAGCGGTGTCTGAACACAGGATGCTAACGTAGACTGGAGCCTGAGAGCGAGAGGGGAATGCATGCTGTTCCGGGCTGGTGGTTGATGTGATAATGGTGCAGATGCTCCTCCGTCCCGGCCCGCGTCAGAGAGCCGCAGCTGCTCCACGGATCACTGGACCACAGGACAAAAAACGAAGGCGAGCTAAAACACAACAGGAACTGTTGGCCCGTGTTGATCACGCTGCTCAATTGAAGCTGTTGATGAGGTCAAGAGCTCTCTGCTCGTTAGTGGATGAGTCACAAGTGGTGTCGACATTGAGTGGAGAAATAAAGCAGTGAGAAAGATTACTGTATGTGTGTGTGTGTGTGTGTGTGTGTGTGTGTGTGTGTGTGTGTGTGTGTGTGTGTGTGTGTGTGTGTGTGTGTGTGTGTGTGTGTGTGTGTGTGTGTGTGTGTGTGTGTGTGCGCCCGCCTGCCTGCCTGCCTGCCTGCCTGCCTGCCTGCCTGCCTGCGTGTGTGTGTGTGTGTGTGTGTTTGGACCCTATAATATCTTGATGGTGCACGCTGCCCTTTTGGTGTTGAAATGCTATCTTTGTGAGTTTCTGATTTGCATTCTGTTTTGCAAATGTCAGAATATAACTTTTTTAAAGCCTTCAACAGCTTTCCTAGGGGAAAAGAGCAGCTATTCTGCCCATCCTAGTACATCAAGAACAAAGCATGTGCCTGACAGGGGGAACTCAAGTCCAGGGGCCTCATGTACTAAGACTTGCGTGGATTTCATCACTTTGAAAAAATCTGGCCTTCTCCCTCCACTCCGTCACTAAAACTATTCTTAAGCTGTCCAATGAAGGCACAATATGTTATTCAAAGTGTGCGAACGCATGGATCCAAGCACGTTTCTTTTGTACATCTCGATCAACGTGGAATTTGAGCGCGCAGCAATTGCGACGAGGTGCCAAACTCCTCCCTTGTCCACGCCCTCATTTTAAATTATGCAATTTTATGGTAAATAGGCCTCTGACCTGAGATTCACCTCTTAATGCGATCACCCTGGCACCAATGAACAGAGACCAAAAACCGAAACTTCACGGAGCATCCGACACGCTCAGAGATACACACTCCACGAGGTAGAAAATACGACACAAGACATATGCTATTTGGAACCCTAGTCAACAGCAGATCAATTACCAAGAACAAGAGAGAAGTGAGTGAGGAGCGTGTTTGGCGAGGCCGTCAATTGCAGTGGGGTCTCAGCAGCGCACACACTCTGAAATTAAAAAAAAAGGGGTCAGACCTCAAGGTGGAGGTGAAGCGGAGGGTTTTCTGCCCACGCTGAAGCGTGACCGCAAAAGGTGGGGGACGCAGTGGGGGGAAACTCTCCCCTTCGATTTGAGAGTGGCCGCTTTGGTCGGTGACACAGCTCTCACCGGAGTGGTGGGAGCCCATGAAGGGGGACACCGATCATCCCCAAGGTAAATATGCTGAAGTCATAAATGCTTGTAATATATACTGGTCATACAATTGGCTGCTTTACAATCACATATAGTCGTGCGTAAAGATGCCAGGATATTAAAGACTTTGACTCGTGTTTATTGACTTATTTTTTTTATTTTTGAATTAGACAAGCAAGGAGGAGGGGCACGGTCAACCCCTGGCTCCTGGCTGTGTGGCGCTCTAGGGCCGGCCGCAGCTCTGCGCACAGCTCCAGTAATACTGGCCTGGGGAAACGAAATCGGCTCATGAGCCAATCATCATCATTTGCGAGCAAGTCCTCGCGTTCCCTAAATATACCAACCCAGTCTCACCAAAATGCGTACAGATCGCACGGTTTGCCATGCGTGCAGTACATACGCCAAATGACCATTTCGCGTACATATGATACGCAAAACCCAGCATTAACTAGGCTACTGTGGAGGGCGGATGCGTAAACATACCACGCATCACTTTATACCCATACCGACGTCACCAGCGATGCATGCTGCATTGAACTTTACTCAGAATTCGGGAATTTCCGGCTTCCGATAAGGAAAAGTGCAATAAAATGGTTGTTCAAGTCTGAAATTCGGAAGAAAAAATATACGCATCCGCCCTCCACATAGTTAATGCAAGTCTGAAATTCGGTAGTACGTCACAGCCACAATTTGACACCGTTATTTGCGTATCATATGCACGCGAAATGGTCATTTGGCGTATGTACTGCACGCATGTCAAACCGTGCGATCTGTAGGCCTACGCATTTTGGTGAGACTGGGTTTATACGTTCCCTTCGGATTTGACCATTTGCGATGTCCTCTAACAACGTTAACGCTGCCATTTTTAAAACAATTTTCTTCATCCATTGCGCATGCTTTTATATTAGCCACCGATATAATTGCAAGGTGTGTTAATTGTTCATTAGTGTGTCTCTTATGCAGAGGCGTCAAAAGTATTCTCATTCGTTACTTAAGTAGAAGTATAGATACTAGGGTATAAAAAGACTTCTGTAGAAGTTGAAGTATCAACTCAAGCTTTTTACTTAAGTATAAGTATAAAAGTAGCCTACTGGTTTCAAAACTACTTAAAGTATTAAAGTAAAAGTAATGTAAGGGGGAAAAAAATGCCTTTAAGGACAAAAACTTAGGCCCCGCCACAGGGGCCTATAGAATTAGAATTAGAATCAGCTTTTTTGCCATGTATGCGCACACATACAAGGAATTCGGTCTCTGCATTTATCCCATCCGTGAATGTGTGACACACACATCACACTGCTATGGCACTGCCCAAATTCCCCCCATTATTTTTTTCTAAAGGCCATTTTCATGACTATAATGTTAATATAGAAAAAATTGGGATGCACCTGTTTCAGACACATTTATGCCCATTGAAAATGAACGCATATTAGTACAATGCAAATACATTAAAGAACCATATATGTGTACTACGGAGCATTGTGTTTCATGGAGTGGAAGATATGATGAATAGTTCCCTGTAAGCATTGTAATGGTGCAAAAAGTCATACATAAGTCTGCTATTTCCTAGCTGGAATGTGGCGCGATTTATGTCATGTCAGAAAATGTAGACTGGCCCTGGTCATGTGCAGGCACGATGGATCGCTTATAAACCAATAGGGTGTCAGAATGGTATATATGTTTCTTTTCTTATCCAACCACAATCAAATTCACTCTATCCGATGGCGCAAGCCGAAATAGGAGTAACAAGGTCATTTTTAAATAGTAAGGAGTAGAAAGTACAGATAAGTGTGTGAAAATGTAAGGAGTAGAAGTAAAAAGTAGGCTGAAAAATATTTACTCTAGTAAAGTACAGATACCCAAAATTTCTACTTAAGTAAGGTAACAAAGTATTTGTACTTAGTTACTTGACACCTCTGCTCTTATGTGCAAATCACTCTGATGAGTCATTGTTTTCACATTTTTCCCAGTTTCCCAGCGTCACCTCTAAGTGTCGCCAAAGGAACAATCGCTGTAGAAACGTGCGTACGACAGCTCTGGAGCTGGTGTGGGGACCGCACATTTTTACAGTCATTTCACGTTTTGTACATCTCAACGTGAGCGTGGAAAAGGACGTACGCCACGTTTTTGTGCGTACGCAACCTTAGTACATGAGGCCCCAGGTCTCCTAGCCATGAAGGAAAGTCCTTAGTGATTGAATCACTGTATTGGCACAATGTCTGGATCCTTTAAAAAAAACTGGCCTTCTCCCTCCACTCCGTCACTAAAACTATTCTTAAGCTGTCCAATGAAGGCACAATATGTTATTCAGGCTCATATGAATTGCATCTGCATGGCTGAAACAGCCAGTAAGTGAATGAAACCATGTTGCCCTTCTCACTTTTTACTCTTCTGTTGTTCTTTCAAACCGCCTTATTCCATCCACATTGAAATGCACGCATACTACTGTATACTCAGCCAAAGAAATGATGGAGCACACACACACGCGCACACACACACACACACACACACACACACACACACACACACACACACACACACACACACACACACACACACACACACACACACACACACACACACACACACATACATTTTAATTCTTTATTTGAATCCACCAATCACATTACAAGAGACAGGATTCAAATATTTCAGAGATGAGATGGGTCTTTGTTCAAAAAACATCTCCTGCGCCACACTGCCAGACTGCCTATCACTGCTGATATGGAGCAGAACTTTGCTAATTGTTTAGATTAGATTTTCTGCTGGAGAGCCCTGCCAGCCTTAACCCACTGAAAAGTTGTGGACATGTGGACACACACACACACACACACACACACACACACACACACACACACACACACACACACACACACACACACACACACACACACACACACACACACACACACAAGGAGTTCTGTTCACCTTTATGGATGTTTATTTTCTGTTTTATCTCATTGCCATGGTAACCCACCGTTTAGGGCAAGGGGGGTCCGAAAAACTCCCCCGCTGGCAAAGAGTACGCTTCTGTCGGCAGACAGTTATCTTCTCATTAGAGATCATAGCCTCACACATGTCTGTCTGAGCCCATACATCAACACATTCACACGGCAACCAAAGAAAAACAGACCTAATCTTAGGAAAACTGTGGTGGAAAAATGTTTTATTGAAGATCCACATCCTTCTTACTCCAGAGCCTCAGCATTGTCCAGAGTTTGTGCTACGTTGCGTCATCACTCGCCATATTTCTTTTATGGTTCTAAAGTCGGCCTGTCTGAGGAAGAGAGCAGGAAGAATGAGGTCTCACCTGGAAGATTACACATGTTAGCCAGGGGCCCTCTTCCCATCGTCATCTCCATGGTATCCTCTCCCTCCCAGTCTCCAGAGGAACCAACTGATGTAGTTATTAACATGGAGGCCTACTGCCACCCTACCTCAAACATGCAAAGATCCAACTATGACTTACATTTGTTCAAAATGAAGTGGACAGATGCTAAATCTGTTTTTGATCCAGTCTGCCGTTCACACACTGCTGTCATGTCGACCTTTCCAAGCATATTGTTCTGCCAGGAGAGGATACACACAATGGGAGCGCACAAACACGTTGTCTTCAACAGGCCTGTCTTCTTCTAATACCCTGATCTTTCACAGCCCTTTTTATATTGATAACTTCAACTTCAGAGGTGGGAGAGGTGTTGTTGCATTGTCTAGACAGAGACAACGCAGCGATATCAACTTGAGTAGTTCTAGCTGGAGAAGGGCATGTGTTTATTCTATTGAAGTCTATGCAATACTTTTGTGTAACCTACTATTGTATAGCCTACTATTGTTGTTTTTATAATTGCCATTTCACTTTTTTCCTCAAATCCATGTGCTGAATAGGGACCTGGTTGTTTGTTTGTGTGCGTGCAATGCGTGTTGTGTTGGGGTTTCGTGGGTTATATAGTAATGTAGTGCAGCAAGATGATAACCAGTGATAACCAGATAAGACAGTGAAAACGCGAGCTGCTGCCATCATGGGAGAGAGAAGGTGATGGTCAGGGGAATTTAAACAAAGACGGGAAGAGATGGTGCGATATGGCCTACAGGAAAGACGCTGTGAGGGAACTTTCTTTACGAGAAGCCGTAAACCGACGGCTGGGCAGAGTGAAAAGGAAGACGTATGTTGGTAGGCGGTACCGAAGTGGGAATTAAACCCTTTGTGTACCGCATGAGGGGCTTTTCTTTCGTTTCAACCTGAATATTGGTGGGGACATTTTAGTCGTCTTTTGACATGGGTGGGGACACGTCCCCTGGTCCCCACGCAAATCTACGCCCTTGGTTGGAGCTAGCCCATTTAATCAATGGAATCTTCAAATCAATCTCAAAGCGTACTGGTAGCCAGTGAGGGGGGCCAGTAGGGTTGTCAGCCCTCTTTTGAGGGTCTTACAGTATTTTGAGGTGGGGGGCTTTATAGAAGTCTGAGGGGTGGATATCCTTAAAGTAAAAATCATTAAAGGTTGGGTATGGAATTCTCTTTTTTGGCCATTTTTGCAAAATTACTTGAAATCCTTATCATAACCAACTTACAGCCACTGAGTTAGAAGTACTGACATTAAAATTAAACAAGTTAATAATCTGTGAAACGGGCGGGGCTCGAAGAACTCCAGCCAATGATTTCCAGAACCACCGAGTGGCATTGGACAGTAAGTACGTCAATCAAACGGTCGTACTGCACTCCCCCTCCCCCGCTCCCCGCGCGTGACCCGTCGTGCACGTACTCAAAGCTTGTGACGCAGAGCAATCTTCTGTTTGTTGCTATCCTACGGTAGCTACTGGAGCTAGCTAACTAGCTAATCCACATTTGGACCTAGCACTAGAAGACAACCCTGAACTTCAACCTAGCTAGCCGGGCTCACTCTCGCGGATCTGTGTTTGCGCTCGTGCATGATTGAGCATCCATGTACTTGGAATGGGTGGAGTCAGAGTCAGCGTTGAAGGAGAGGGGGTAGGACCATTCGAGTTGTGCATTTTCAAAATCTGCTAGGGTTTCGCAAATCCCATACCCAACCTTTAAGCGGTAAAAGCACTTTACAACACCCAGATTCTTTACACTGGGTTTTACATGTGGTTCCATGGCACAGAGGTCCATCTGAGAGACATCACAGGCACCATTGGGACCAAGTATTAGGTCTTCAACTTTACTCTCATTGAAGTTGAGAAAATGTATGGCCAATCAAGCTTTAATGTCCTGAAGAAAATCCAACAATTGTTTAGAATAAAAATATAAAGATAACTCAGATTATATTAACATGGAAGTGTTTTCTGCTGGCCAAAATTAACCTTGATGCTACTTACTAGTTGCTGACAGCATTACGAGTATGTATCATGTATATTGACCACACGTTGCTACCTCCTTCATAGGCGGTGCAATTTAATCGCTATTCTCGGATATTCGCATGGCATATTGAGATTTCGGATTCGATCCACTCATTGTGGAGATCTCAAACTCGGATTGTGTTCCCGCGCGTGAATGGTCGTCTCGCTTCACGCTTAATAAAAAATCAAATAAACCGACTATTAAGAAACATATAAATCGCGCGCCAAAAAAAATATTTTTGGAGGTGTCACGTATCCGCTAATACAAAACATATAAATCCCGGCCAAAAAAATATTTTTGGAGTGTTCACGTGTAGTATATACAAAAACAATTATTCACTTTTTCTTCAGCGATAATTGTTAAATATGATTTATATTCAGATTCTAATAATTTATTTGTTAGATTTTTTTTCTACACATTTTGTGAGCGGGTCCTTGCAGGTTAAAGGCAAAGATTAAAAGCCTGCAAAGCGGCTGTGTTATCCGACAGCTTCTTTAATTCACACAAAATTAAAATAATTAGGAATTCCTGGGAACCTTAACCACCAAAATGAGAGAGAGAGAGAGAGAGAGAGAGAGAGAGAGAGAGAGAGAGGAGAAGAGAAGAGAGACGACGCAGAGAGAGAGAGAGGAATTCCTGGGAACCTTAACCACCAAAATGAGAGAGAGAGAGAGAGAGAGAGAGAGAGAGAGAGAGAGAGAGAGAGAGAGAGAGAGAGAGAGAGAGAGAGAAAACAGATTTGTTATGAACCACAGTGCATGTGGGCCAACACTAAGCTGAAAAAGTAAATGTTGTCATGGAGAACTTGGGCCAAGCTGCCACACCTTGAGCTGAAGGCACCTTAATAAAAGTTGTCTCTGTCAGTCTGACTCAACAGGTGATGTCATACTATAATACTGTAGTAAAATTACCTTAAGGAGAGCTGTCTATGTCAGTCTGACTAACTGTTACAGGTGATGGCATACCATAATAAAAAACTCTGATAACTCTGACCTTTGATTCTTGACAAAATGATGAGTTATGGCAAGAAATCCACTTCATCATTTTCCTATAGAGTATTTCTAAGTGTCTAACGAGAGAGAGAGAGAGAGAGAGAGAGAGATGAGAGAGAGAAGAGAGAGAGATGAGAGAGAGAGAGAGAGAATCAGAGGAAGACAGAGACGACAGAGAGACAGAGAGACAGAGCCCTGAGCTGCAGGCCTATATGTTCCATGTTTAGGTCTCTTCATCCTCACAGTGGATTGTCATTAGGACAGCCACATCCTCAGGTTGGACCACATAGGGGGCCATACATTCCTCTCCGACAATCAGGGTTAAATTGATGACGCATAGGTCCTGCGTTTGGGGCAATGCTCTGAAATAGCACTGGAAACATTGTATCACACTGCACCGGCAGTGTTGTACACCACTGACACGGGAAAAATTTACACACACTGCACTGCATCATTGCACAAGCTTTGATTAAGGGAAGAGCCCAATAGTTCCTGTTCCTTAGGACCTGTCCCTGCAACCTGCCAACGTGGCTGGTAGCTTCTGGCTCCTACGATGAGCCACCGAATCAGCTGAGCAGAAAGAGCCTATGTAGCAGACATCCCCACTGTTACATAATGCTCATGTTTCCTTACATAGAAGAGGCCTTCTGACTGCCCCCCGGGTCAACCAGGCCTCATGTCCTGGGGAACTCTTTGACCCACACGTACTCACCACAACCACTGTTGACCAGCAAGTCAAATACAAGAGGAATGTTATTTTCATGATGGGAAAATACTACGATGACCAATCAGATTAATAGGGGAGGGGTTGTACCATGTTAGCCACTGCTTAGGCCATCTTTCGAGAGGGGCTCTGGCGCGATGGATTAACGGCTATCTGTTAAGATGTTAGCCCTTTCGATGTTCCTGCACATACCGTACATTACGGTGCATTATCTATTGTAAGCGTTTGTCGGTCATGGAGGATTAAATCCCCAAGACTGCCCGAGTGAGGCATGTTCCGTTTATTCCAGCGCGCTCCTTCTAAGAACTCACGGGTTGCGCAGATTGCACAGTTGAACATTATTAACGAAAAACAGAAAACCCCAGCAGTAAGTTCTTCCACACTGTGCTGCCCAACACACTAGAACTCGATGACATCATGAATGCAGAGAAACTATTTTTGCTGATGGCAGTCTTTCCTCCTTGGAAAGTCCCTGTGTCACGGATATCTGAGCCAAGTGATCAGTGATAAAAAACGATGAACACTTTGACCACCGAACAGCCAGCAACGAGCACAGAACGCCCAGCCCTAAACCGCTTCATTCCTGTCACTGTATCACATCTTGCAACATCTTTTCCAAGTGGTGTTGTTTGAAGCGAGGATGGTCTTTGTATATTCGGCCGACACCCTGTCTGGGATGGTCTGAAATTATATCGTCTCCTTGTATGTGTGGCACTCCTCTGTGTGTGCTCTGATGATGTGCGTGTGATGTGTGCGTGTGTAAGTGTGTGTGCGTGCGTGTGTGTGTCTTGTGATCTCTTCACTTGACATGTTCCTACCCAACAGGTGGTTCTGATTAACTTAATTCCCCAGCCTGGACCTGGACCCCACTCTTCTCCCAGGGGGGAGCGCTGAGCCTCATGGTCCACTTGGTCTCTGCGTGCCAGACGCGAGCCAGAGTCCCTCAGCTCCATCTGCACTCACTCATTCACTCAACTCCATTGGCTCAGAGGCAGCGCGCGCCATATGGTTGTGGGGGGGTCTTGTGAGTCTACTCCTTGGAAGAAAGGAAAGAGCAGCCAAAACACCGCCTTGTATACGAGGGGTGCAGTGTTTCAGCCTCGGATTGGCTGTGTGAGCGGCAGCACATCCCCGTTGGACAGCATAGCGCTCGCAATGGTTTCCAGGTAATTTACTGTTTCATAGTGTAGACTTCACGTGACGCCTTCAAAGTGTGGGGGGGCGGGTGGGCGGTTATCTGGGTCCCATCCTGCGTTTGTGGCTACCATAAAGTTGGCACTTCACCAGCAGTTCGTCCGTGAATCAGGAGCAGCTGATTTACCATTCACTATTCTGTTATTCGTTTTGAGAAGACTTTCATTCACCATATGCAATCACACATAAGGTTATTTACATGTTTCATAGTATAATTAAGGGTAATTTGTCCCCAACCCACCCATATATCAAATTAACAGTTTGCATCTGTATAATACACGCAACATCACTTGTGTGATAAACAGTTTAACTTGGGAGCACATTATTTGCGTGCCACTTTCCTGGTGCACCTAACATTATAATTAACATTTTCTCCCACACAGGTTGCATTGATACGCGTTCCTCTGTGTGTTGGTGTGAAAAATGATGCCTCTGGTAAGCCTCATTTAAATCATCGAGGATTCCCGATGGGCAACAACCGTTCGAAGTGATCCAATTTTTCACTTCTCCGTTATGACCAAGCCATATTCATCCCTTTCAGCTCTCTCAGTGCATGGGTGCTATGACAATCTTTTAACCTCTGATGAGCTGGGTC
This sequence comes from Melanogrammus aeglefinus, assembly GCA_900291075.1. Lineage (NCBI taxonomy): Eukaryota > Metazoa > Chordata > Actinopteri > Gadiformes > Gadidae > Melanogrammus > Melanogrammus aeglefinus. The sequence goes on along the minus strand of OLKM01005057.1, from coordinate 3,512 downwards.
ACTCTTTCACATCTTATCCATGACACCTTTCTATGCCCCGTGCCTTCTTCCTGGGCCACACTTGGTTTACGGTGTATATGATGGACCTGGGAATTTACCCAACCCAACTGGAGAACAGCTGGCGTAGCGCTTTCCAGCGACTCATCCTTGGTTGCTCGGCTTCTATTGCAACCGCGTTTCATCGTCCTTACCGGCCGATAATTCCTTGACAGGCATCTTTGCCCTCATTACTCGTGGAGACCTGACCACACCGGGAAGACAAAGGTCAGCGGAGGTGGATGCTGGGCTGTGCGGGAATCTTGGGATCTTCTGCAATATTATTTCCATGGGCTCCGTCGGCACACTCGCCATCAGCGCCTCAGTTACCAGCTTTAAATTCACGGCTTACTAGAGTGTTCCGCCGATGCCTGCTCACCGCGCCCACGGTGCGACCCAACACATGGCTTACCACTTACTACACTGTGTCTATGAAGGACTCCACTTCAGTCTGCTGCACTTCTGTCGAAGCTCTGTCATGCACTCCAGCTGTCTGCCATGCGAATGGACCACAGAATTGAAGAGGACGTTTAAAAAACCCGTTACACATTTAAACATAACTAGTTACGTGTTGTAAAACCTCCCTCTTCTACCGACTGTGTGTGAAGCATAATGGCAGTTTATATTTATGTAGGCTATGCCGTCTCTGCCTTGTCTTATGGCTTGTCCTGTGTGCAACACCTTAGTGACTCTTCTGAAACATTTCAGCAAGTGTAACAATCAACATGGGACACCGCCACTTTCACTTCACGGCCACACCAAGATACATCATATATGTTCAGTACCAATTTCTTGATGAAACAGTCATCAACCAGTGTACTTACTTCGACCACGTTGAAGGAAACATAGCAGCACTGCGTGAAGGACCCTACAGAGGTACGCCCTTCTCGGCCTGTCTTGCTCATCCTGCTTCGCGCGCTTCCACCATGCGACGAGCACCCCTCGTGCTTTGTGGCGCTGGGTGCGCAGCATGCTGTGGCCACCCTAGCCGGGCTAACGCTGGCAGACACGCTCATCTCAATCTACATGAGAAGAGGTCTGGGAAACTATCTATGATGCGTTCGGTTTACAATGCTCCGGAGCCGTTTATTGGGCGGCTACAAATATGTCTATCTTAATATGAGTAGTCTGTATGTAGCTCATGCCAATCGGTATCAATTGTACCAGATGATGTATGTAGAGCGACTCGATGAAGAAGAAGGCAATGGATGTTCGCGTAGACGTCATCATGTGTCTTGTCGTGCCTCCTCCCCGTTCTGTGATTGGTTCCGCTATCTCGACGCCATCAAAATCAGAGATCCATGGAATCCAGGGCCTGCTAGCAGCAGAGCAAATTGAAATCGTCGCGCAAGGCAAGCATTGGGTATACCCAGGCTATGGCCAACGCCCCACACAGAGCCAATCCGTCCATGATCTACTGTAGGTTCCCCCTGAAGCGCAATGGAGGATTGCGACTGGGAGAAGAGGGCTGCCTTGCTTTGCAGTCACCTCTAGTAGCGCCCTCTTAAACAACGTATGGCATCCCGGGATTAGAGCCGCTGGGGCCTCTGACAGATCCCCTGAGTAACAGCTCGCCGCTCTGCTGGACAGATTTGCTCTGTAGGAAGATACTCTGCCTGGCGGTCATGACAGATTGGATAAGCAGGTGCGTGACAACGTGAAAAAGGGGTTGGTTCAAGACGCGCTACTTCACCATAACGAGCGATTGTTAGGGCCGCGTAATACAGATGTCAGTGGTTAATGTCTAGTTGTAGGATCGTGTAAACATCAAGTGCTTCTCTAACCTTTTTGGTGAGCAAATCTGCCCCCACTGACCTTACCCTTGACCTCTGGCGCCCCCCCTCCCGCTGCCTCCCTCTCCCCCGAATATAAACACGACCCACATCAGCATTGGTTGGAATGTAATTTTTTTTTAAACTAAAAGGAACAGTATATAGGCTATACATAGTAGCGGTGATATACACTCAACAAAATCATGTGAACACATCACGGTGAACCGACACTCGCATGCACCGCTCACCCGAAAATATTCAAGGCACAAACAGTCAACTCTCTCTCCACGCCACCACAACTCCATGCACCGAACAGACATGCGCGCGTCGAGTCCTTTAATCTAGTATGTCTAACATGCACACAGTCTATCTTGTGGAGCGCTGACAGGACGCAGCTCGAACGTGAAACAACACCCGCACAACAGGAATGACTAATATAAACGGCTTAACCAAAAACACCAAACATAGTTGAGAGCTCTGTACTATGCGTGACCCCGCTGCCAAGCCAGGCACCCCCTTGCACGTCCATGGACATCCTCGTCGAGCGTCAATTTCAACGCGAGAGACGCCAAGCTCAACCAGTCTAGGCGGGAAGTTGCCCCCGTACTTTGCACTGCATGTGCAGAGCGTCGGGCTTGAAGCCCTGCTCCCACAAGATAGGATGCTCGCGGCCGAAAGCGAGGAGCAGAAGTGGACTCTCCCCACCAATTGAGGGAAACGCTGGCCATGGGTGCGAAGCGCACAACGCCTCGCCAATCGACGTACGGATGTGCCATCTGCGCTCCGTGCCGCTCCATTTGGAAGATTAATGGCGTCTCTCTTGAGGATAGCCTCCGTCACTGCTAGCGGCATCGTGTTCGGGCGGCTCGCAACTACCCAATCGGGGACGCGCTCCAAACTGAGTCCACGATCTCTTGAACGGACCACCCTATCTGCCCCTCTCGATCTGCCTTCAAGTTTGTTCTGTGTACACCAGCGCCCATGGCCAGTCAGTTCATCCAACCACCTGGACTGTAAGTTACCTCTATCTTCATTGCTGCCTGTAGCCTACGTTCTCTCTTTTGTGAAAAGAACTCTCGTGGACAATGGTTAGGTACTAGAATTTAAATTATTAGCCCTACCTTGGTCAACTGCGGGAAAGTATATGCTAAACTGACACCTGCGCAAATTTCTTCCAAACAGCTCCAGCTTGCGAGCCCAAGACTTTGCCGTATGGTGGCCCTCGAATGGATGAGCCGTTCACCACCATCCCCCTGGAGCTTCGAGTCACACCTCGTTCATCTTCCCCAAAAGGACATCCGAAGATAAAAGACCATCAGTTGGCCGCAGACCAATGGAGTTGATCTTTCAATAGTCGCATCGCGCCTTACTTCAGGCAATCAGAGGACCGAAGCTCGAACAAGCTCACACCACCCTGCCACAGCACTTCCCCTGTGGAGAGCCAGCGCACACTCGTTATGAATAGCAGCGCTGAAAAGACTCCTTCTCACTTTCTCACAAAGGCTGCACACTACCAAAGCTGGTCACTTAACGCAGCATGTGGCTTTCTAATTTTTAGTGTGAAGGATAACTAGGACCGGGTAGCATCACAGGACCAATAGAATGAGTCAGAGAATGGCTTTTTGCCACCAAAGTATGATGACGGTGCAGTACACAGATGCACCCGGCTAAGCACCACTGTGGGACCTCCTTTTCTTCAGAGAA
>OLKM01005056.1:0-18670 GCA_900291075.1 Melanogrammus aeglefinus | reverse complement strand
GAGGAGGGAGAGGTGGAGGAGACAAACAATTACATTGGGGTTTGTCGGACGCTGTTTACCCAAAGTGACTACAGTAGTAAGTTACTTCAGCCAGGAGAAAGAGAAAGCACCCAACATATCTTCTGTGGGTACAGTGAGGATGTTCATAGAACCAAGGCCCAGCACCAACATCACTAGGTCAAACCCGTTCCCCGGACACAGCGCAGACAGCTTAGGATAAGACGCTACAACATGCCAAGTCCTGTTTTAATTGCGTACGGAGCTATGACATACAATAGATGAATTAAAGATCATCAGGATGTCGAGACAAAAGGGAGTGGAGGGGAAGGTGAATCCAGGACATGAGAGCCTCAGTGCCCTCGCCCAAAGGACAGCCAACTGTCAGGCAGCAGACTCACAGTGGGTGTCACCGGAGCGCAGTGATGATCTCGGTCGCTAGGAAACAGAGCGCCAGGACAGGTAGCCGGAGAGAGAGAGAGAGATGCGAGAGCCGAGAGCGAGAGCTGAGAGCGAAGCGTGAGATAGCGATGAGAGAGACAGAGAGAGAGAGAGAGACGGGATGAGAGAGAGAGACAGAGAGAGAGAGAGAGAGAGAGAGAGAGAGGAGAAGGAGAGAGAAGAGAGAGAGAGAGAGAGAGAGGAGTGTTTGGGTGAATTCGCTCTAACAGCATTTTTGGCGTCCTGTGTGTTTGTGTGTGTGTACCTTTGTGTGTACCTGTGTGTGGGGGGTAAGCCTGTGTGGGTACCTGTGTGTGTACCTGTTTGTGTGGAGGGATATGTGTTATCTGTGTGTGAGGTGCGTACCAATGGTGTACCTTGTGTGTTGTGTTTTGCACCAGTGTGGTTGTACCGATGTGGTGTGTGATACCTGTGTGTGTACCTGTGTGTGGTGTGGTGGTGTGGTGTACCGTGTCTGTGTGTGTGTGTACCTGTGTGTGTGTGTGTGTACCTGTGTGTCTGTGTGTGTACCTGTGTGTCTGTGTGTGTACCTGTGTGTCTGTGTGTGTACCTGTGTGTGTGTGTGTGTGTACCTGTGTGTCTGTGTGTGTGTACCTGTGTGTGTGTGTGTGTGTACCTGTGTGTGTGTGTACCTGTGTGTCTGTGTGTGTACCTGTGTGTGTACCTGTGTGTCTGTGTGTGTACCTGTGTGTCTGTGTGTGTACCTGTGTGTACCTGTGTGTCTGTGTGTGTACCTGTGTGTCTGTGTGTGTACCTGTGTGTCTGTGTGTGTGTATCTGTGTGTCTGTGTGTGTGTCTGTGTGTCTGTGTGTGTACCTGTGTGTCTGTGTGTGTACCTGTGTGTCTGTGTGTGTGTGTGTGTGTGTACCTGTGTGTGCGTCCAGCTCCCTCAGCGTCTTGGGGGAGGCGGCCTGGGAGATTGTACACGGTAGCACATTGTTGTCCAGCCCGCCGCTGGCCACCAGGTTCCCTGAGGGGGCGTAGGCCACGCTCATCACCCAGGAGGACTTCAGGGGCACGGCCACCAGCTGTACCGCAGAGAGAGAGCTGCTCTAGGAACACACATCTATACACACAAAGCTGGTCTACACACAGCTGTACAGGCGGACCAGATAGAGATCCAGATGTTCTAGATAGAGATCCAGATGTTCCAGATAGAGATCCAGATGTTCTAGATAGAGATCCAGATGTTCTAGATAGAGATCCAGATGTTCTAGATAGAGATCCAGATGTTCTAGATAGAGATCCAGATGTTTCTTAGATAGAGATCCAGATGTCTAGATAGAGATCCAGATGTTCTAATATAGAACCAGATGGTCTAGAAAGTAGAATCGATGTATGCGAGATAGAAATATACAGGTGGTGCAGATAGAGCTTCCAGGTGTATCCAGATGTGATCCGTCTACTGGACGTCACTTCACCTGGGTGTTCCCGTTAAGGTGTCCCACACCAGTAGTTTGCCGTCCTGGAGGCGCTCACCAACTTTGTTCTGAGGAAGGGGAGAACAGACGGCTCAAATCGGTGCTGGCAGAGCGTGGTTGTGGAGTCTGGCTGATGGCAGGGGTATGGTGATGGGTGATCGGTGATAGGTGATAGGTGGATAGGAGAGGTGAGGTGATAGGTGATAGTGAGCGTCATCTTCCACCAGACGCAGCACTATAGGCAGGTTCAGAGGAAACCAATCTGGTGGAGAGTTCTTGGGATTTGTGTGTTCTTTGATTGTTGTTTTTGTGGTGTTATTCATAAATGTTATTCATTGTGTAATTTCATGTGTTATCCATGTATTATTAATGTGTGATTACTGTGTTGATTAATGTATGATTAATGTGTAACTTAAAGTGTAAATTCATGTGTTGATTGAATGTTTATCTTACACTGAACAGACAAGTTCCAGGCAGAGAGACTGACAGACAGAAACAGGGCAGACAGACGGCAGCAGACGGAGCAGCTGGCAGGACGGTGTACCGTGAAGTCGGTGGCCCAGTTGCATAAGCGTAGATCTTGAGCCAAGTGTCCCTTGAGTTCTTCCTCGTGCTTCAGCTGGATTGCGGCCCACGGCCTCCAACGGCCGCCAGCAGAACCCTGCATTAGGTTGCTGTTCTGCCACAGCCTTACGGCCGCCTGGGAGGAGGACGACAGACAGACAGACAAGACAGACAGACAGAACGGAAGACAGACAGACAGACAGAATCAGGACATGACAAGACAGACAGACAGACAACAGACAGACAGAGCAGACAGACAGACAGACAGACAGTGACAGAGGAGAAGATAAACATGAGGACAGCTGGACGTTGAAAAAACTATGTAGGAGGAACGGGGCCCTGGCCTCTGCTCCTCCTCTACTCCTTCCTGTTACCCTCCTTACTTCCTCCTTCTACTTCCTGAGGAGTTCGCGGTGAAACGCCGCACACAGGAAGAAGGAATATCCCAAAATTGCCTCAAAACAGACATCCCTCCCCCTCTCTCCCCCTCTCTGTCCCCCTCCCACTCGCCTCCTCCTCTCCGCCCCTCTCTGCCCCCTCTTCTCCGGCTCCACTCCCTCCCCTCTCTGGTCCCCCCTCCCTCCCCACTCTCTCCTCCCTCTCTCTCCGCCTCTCTGCGTCCCCTTCCTCCACTCCCTCCTGCCTCTCTCCTCCTCTGCTCTTGCCCCCTGTCCCCCCTCCCACTCCCTCCCCCTCTCTGTCCCCCCTCCCTCCCCCTCTCTCTCCCTCTCTCTCCCCCTCTCTGTCCCCCCTCCCACTCCCTCCTCCTCTCTCTCCCTCTCTGCCCCCTCTCTCTCCCTCCCTCTCTCTCCCCCTCTCTGCCCCCTCTCTCTCCCTCTCTCCCCCTCCCCTCTCTCCCCCTCTCTTCTCTTCTCTTGACCGTGTCGGTCCCCAGCAGCCATGTTCTGAGCTAATCTTGCTACACTGCTGAGATCGTATTAATCAACTTAGCCCGGCTAGCTGCCCCCCGCGTCCTTAGGACCGCAGTAGACAGGAGATATGAGACTTAGAGAGTGCTACATGGATCAATTACACAACTCTGTTGGAACAGGGAATGTCCCTGTCACATAAACAGGAAGTGGGTTTTTTCGATTGACCCCTCCTGGTTAAATAAAGCTTCCAGAATATTGAATTGGGTCTGAAACTTTAGAAACGATCAGAGAGAGTTTCACGTGAATGGGAGTGCCTTTTGTACGACAGGAAAGTGATGCTTCCACAGCAGGAAGTGGACTCCTCACCTGCAATCTTCGTCCGGAGCCCATCACACTCCTTTTTTCAGGGCGTCCACTTTCAGCTTTCTCAGCTGCCATGGCAACGGATCCAAGAGACTCTCACCAACGACAAACACAACTCACACTGTGAGGGCGAGAGACAGAGACAGAGAGAGAGAGAGAGAGCGAGAGAGAGAGAGAGTGAGAGAGTGAGTGAGTGAGTGAAGTAGAGAGAGAGAGAGTAGAGAGAGAGAGAGAGAGAGAGAGAGAGAGAGAGAGAGAGAGAGAGAGAGAGAGAGAGAGACGAGAGAGAAGAGAGAGAGAGAGAGAGAGAGAGAGAGAGAGAGAGAGAGTGAGTGAGTGAGAGAGTGAGTGAGTGAGAGAGAGAGAGAGAGAGAGAGAGAGAGAGAGAGGGGGGGAAGAGAGAGGAACAACTTGTTAAGAGTTGGGTCACACAGGTAAACTATATACTGGTTAAAATACATTTAAACTGGCTCTTATTTTATAGTCCTACCCTAATCTGGTAGAATTGACTTTGAACACGACATCAGCCTATTATGTCATCTTGACTGCAGATAAATGCAAACAACACACACACACACACACCACACACACACACACACACAACACACCCACACACAACACCACACAACACACACACACACACACACACACACACACACACACACACACACACACCTCACCCTGCAGCTCACTCTAACTCACCTTTCGCCTCACAACTCCTAGCCCAGCACTCACTAGCTGAGTGGTAACTAGCCTAGTGCTAACTAGCCCTGCAGTCACTAAGCTAGCAGTCACTAGCCTAGCGCTCACTAGCCGAGCAGTCACTAACCCAGCACTCAATAGCCCAGCGGTCGCTAACCAAACGCTCACTAGTAGCCCAGCGGTCACTAGCCCCGATCGGTCACTAGCCCTAGCGGTCACTAGCTTAGCGGTCACTAAGCTGGCGCTGAGCCCAGTGTTGCTAATGCCAGGTAATAGGATCCTGTCGCCTAATTCTGGGCCCAGATTAAGAGTGAGCCCGACCTGGACTGCAGAAGCAGTAGAACCCTGAGTTAGAAGCTGCTCATCTACTGGTCTGCCTATGGACTTCCTCGACACCTTCACCACCCTCTGTCCACCTGTGTCACAGCCACCTGGTCCATCAATCGGTCCACCCATCCACTCCATCCAATGTATACGTTTCTATATCGATATATCTATACCTATCAGACTAAGATTTTTTCTTAAGAGAGCCCCAGACAGAAGGAGTCCTGCAGTAAACCCTTCCCATGGTCCTACTGGTTCTAGTGGAGGACTTTGAGCTGACACTGAACCGTTCGCTCGCTTTGGCCTCCAGGGGAGCGCGGGGTGAAGACCCCCGACGGAGAAGAAGGCCCAACCTTTGACCCCAGCACAGGAGGGGTAAGGGCTGGGAGGGGGGGACGGAGGAAGTGGAGGGGGATGAGAGAGCAGCAGCGAGGAGGAGCTGGAGGGGTTTGGGCCTGACTGCAGAGCGTTAAACCCCTAGCACCAGTCCTCAACGCTTTAGCAGCGAAATCTCTGGTCATCCAATTACTGGCTCCTCCTCACCTCAGGGGGGGGGGGGAGAGAAGGTTGACCTGTTCCAGAAAGAATCTGAAACTGATGCTTCTTTTCTGTATGTGAGACAGACCTCCACACGCTGTGTGTGTGTGTGTGTGTGTGTGTGTGTGTGTGTGTGCATGTTTCTGTTGCACATAAATTCTCCTTTTCCTCCCCTAACAACATGAACCCTGAACTCATTCAGTGGCAGAAGACCGGTGCGCTGCCAGACCGCTCTCTGACCGCAGCAGAACGCCGGCGGCGATACGGTGAACAGAGCCTGACAGAACAAACTGACGGAGGCCAGCTCACGGTGTCTACACCTGAGACCTAAAACAAATCCTCTTTTCACAGATTCCCCACTAACCAAAGATCACCTTGGAAAGGGTTAGAGACACACACACAAAGGGTCGAGCCTAAGAACATAGGCGGCGTGCAGTGACAACATCCCAGGTTAGTGGTAAGAGATGCTCAAAGGAGACAAGACTCTCATTACTCCATCGCCCTGCTCCACTCTCACATCGCAGCCCATCAACAACCAGAGTGAAATCAACACAGTCAAGCTGAGTATAGCTGACGAAACATCTGAGCCCTGGATGTCATCAGCAGACCTCCACCGTCTGGGACTTCTGGGAGCCAAAGGTCCATCCGCAGGAGTGCTCCATTGAAGACCACCAGACCCCGTTGACCAGACCAGAGTCAGAGCCCCTAGTCCAGCCCCCACAGTCCAGCCCCCGACAGGGCAGCCCCCCACGGTCCAGACCCCCACAGTGGCAGACCCACCAGAGTTGCACGCAGGGGTGGGCCACCCCTGCGATATGGAAAGAAGCTCCACCAGAAGGTATGGCATCTGCAGGAGGAAGCATACTCACATGCTGGCGGTACCCTGTAGTCTCCTCTTCCTTCTGCTCCTCTCTCTTCTCTCTCTCAGACCCTGTGGGCTCTGGTGACCGGCCCCTGTCAGGAAAATGTAGTTTAGATTCCAGTAGTGCTGGGTGTAAGTGATCTCTCTCTCTTCTCTCTCTCTCTCTCTCTCTCTCTCTCTCTCTCTCTCTCTCTCTCTCTCTCTCTCTCTCTCTCTCTCTCTCTCTCTCTCTCTCTTCTCTCTCTCTCTCTCTCTCGGCCACCACTGCTGAGCTCCAGCAGACTGCCGAGAAAGATTACTTGTGAAAAAACTCTTCTCTTTCTCCCCTCTCTCTTGCCCTTCCTCCAAGCAGAGAGCAGGGCAGGATTGGAGGGGATGAAGGAGATAAGGGATGAAGAGATAAAGCTCAAAGATGGAAATAGAGGGAGAGGAAAGGGAGAGAGCGGGTGGAGAGAGAGAGAGAGCGCATAGTAAGAGAAGGTAAACCGATTGGAGTGAGAAAATCAGGTCAGGGGGTCAACGAGGAGCAGGGGAAGGAAGGAGCGAGGAGACAGGAAGAGAAGGATGGAATGAAAAGAAAGATGGCTTGAAATGTGAGAATATGAGAGACGCCACAAACATGCCATCTGTTGGCAGCTAGCATAGCAACGCTTTCCACTGGCACAGGTAGCCTCAGGCTTCGCTCAGGATGGCGGGCCATACCAGGCAAGAAGAACCAGCAGGGCCATTATTGACTGGCCCTTCTCGTTCTGCTGACCAGAACGAGAAGGTTTGATCACATCACACCTATTCTGGCCTCTCTGCACTGGCTACCAATAACTTTCAGATCAGACTTTAAGGTGCTACTGCTAACCATCCTCCATCCTACATGAAGGACCTGATCATTCCTTATAATCCTTCTCGGTCCCTCCGGTCTTCGGGAGCTGGCCTGCTTTCACTGCCAAAGGTTAAAAAGAAATCGAGCTGGACAGAGAGCGTTTGCCTATCGAGCCCCCTTCCTATGGAATAGGCTGCCCTCAGTCATCAGGGAAGCTGACTCTGTGGAGCTATTCAAAGGAAAGCTCAAAACACACCTCTACAATCTTGCATTTGGAACATAGGAGTGTGAAAACAACAGATGTGAAGTGAAGACTACTCTGTTTGCTTGCGCTTTTGTTATTGCAGTATACATTCCCACTATGTACTTGTCCGTTCTAATTCACTATTCTGTCTGTTCTAGTGTGTTGCGGTGACTGGACTGGATGCCTGGACTCTCCTCGTGGTTAACCGGCCAGAACTCCATCACCATTTCAATATGATTGTGCATGTGTATTTACCTGTATGTCAATTATGGCACCCTATGCACTCCTGACCATCACTGGAAGAAGGGATCCCCTGCTATGCGTTTCTTCTCAAGATTTCTTCCTTGCTAATTTCAAGGGAGTTTTTTCTTGCCCGTGCGGGGGCTTGGGTAAAGGGGGGTGTCATAAATATTTGGCCTGTTAAGCCCTTTGAGACTGTAATGGTGATTAAGGGCTAGACAAATAAAATTGAATTGAATTGAATTGACCACATTGGTATAACTCATCCCCAACCATCCTGCACCAAATGGCCGGAGACCTGCTTCTCAGCGGTCGGTGGCGGCCCCACCCCAAAGGGAGAACCGGGAAGGCGTGCGGGAGGTCTGAACCAGCGTGGCTCTCCAGGATAAAGAAAGCTTTGAGAGGCATGAGGGAGACCAACGTTGAAGGGCCCACGTTTTGGTGCCCTTCCCGGGGCGTTCCTTCAGGCGGTGCTTCACCGGTGCCCCACGCACCCCCCCCCCCCCCCGGTGTGTTGAACCCCCTCTGGGCGGATGGGCTCCCTGTGTCGGCCCGGGGCGTCAGGGGGCTGCAGGGGGAGAAGAGTTTGGGTTTCCAGAGCTAATGGTTTGATCTGGCCTAATCAGCCCGCTAATGGGATATCCGGGGGACTCTGGGATCTCGTTAGGGGCTTAGTGCAGGTCAGGCCGTGCGTCACCGCTCAGACTCGGGGGGGGAAGTGGATCACACTCAGCTCGCTGCTCATTGGCCGAGGAACCTGCAGCAGCTTGAGGGCTGCTGCGCCGCGGGCTGCAGAGCCATTGGTCCTGCCCCGCGGGGGGGGGGGGGGGGGGGTCCCAGGAGCTGGATTACCTGCTGCCCTATGGGAAGGCCCCTGGGTCCGGGGCCAGAGAGTCCTCAGCACGCCACCCCCCGCGCCCTGCAGCCACGCCCGGGTCTGTCATGGTCCTATGGGTACCAGGTCTGGGGTGCTATGGGTTACCAGGTCTGGGGTGCTATAGGGTACCAGGTCTGGGGTGCTATAGGGTACCAGGTCTGGGGTGCTATGGGGTACCAGGTCTGGGGTGCTATGGGTTACCAGGTCTGGGGTGCTATAGGGTACCAGGTCTGGGGTGCTATAGGGTACCAGGTCTGGGGTGCTATGGGTTACCAGGTCTGGGGTGCTATGGGTTACCAGGTCTGGGTTGCTATAGGGTACCGGGTCTGGGGTGCTATAGGGTACCGGGTCTGGGGTGCTATGGGGTACCAGGTCTGGGGTGCTATGGGTTACCAGGTCTGGGTTGCTATAGGGTTACCAGGTCTGGGTTGCTATAGGGTACCAGGTCTGGGGTGCTATGGGGTACCGGGTCTGGGGTGCTATGGGGTACCAGGTCTGGGGTGCTATGGGGTACCAGGCCTGGGTTGCTATAGGGTACCAGGTCTGGGGTGCTATAGGGTACCAGGGGTCGGGAGGTGCTGATCCAAGCAGAGATAACCCCTGGGTTTGTTCCTGCACCAACGTCCTCGACAAGGCCGTGAGTCAGCTGACCCAGAGCACCAATGGGGATCGTGGATATCCCCGCCCTGAGGAATGGATCTGGGGTCAGGTCATATCCTGCCCAAGGGCACGGAGGCAGGCAGGCTCGAGGAGCTCCGGTGGGTTCATCAGTAGTGCCCCCTGCTGGCTCCGGTCTCACCAGAGATCACATCCTGTCTGCTCCGTTCACCGCAGATTGATCTCTTACTGTCCATGAACACCAGTCAAACATTTGTTCTTTCCACCTTCTTGATGGTATTATTTGTCGTCAACTGGTATTTGCCCTTTAAGTCCCGTCTGCCTCCAGTCCATACTGGTCTTGGAGGATCGAGGACTTGCAGTGGGGTGAGATCATGGCCCGGCGGGCAGAGCTCCAGCCCCCTGCCCCAGGCTTAGCCACAGCAGGGGGAGAGACAGCTAATAGGCTGAGCTCCTGAATTAAAGCAGAAGGTTTAACTGCCTCGCTTGCAGCGTGCTGAAGGCCGTTCTGATTTGCCGGGCACCTAGACAACCAATCAGATGCCTGCATCTTGGGCCCATTGTGAGGTCATGAGCGCGGGGCTTGTGTTTTATTGGATGAGGGTCGCTGAGGTCAGCTGGTACACGTCTGTCCTGTAAGCTCAAGGGTTCAGGCAGCAGCTGCTGCGGGTCTGATTCCAGGGTTTAACTGCAGCAAAGAGCGAGGAGGGAGAGTGGAGCCTCCAGAAGTGCTCCACTGCCTCCTCGGAGTGGAGCAGGGATCCAGGTCCAGGTTACTTTATTAGTACCTGTAGGTAAACTTGTTTCGCAGTTTAAAAGTGAGCTTCCGTTACACAGTTTAAGACATCACATACACACAGACACAAATGGGACAGTTACATAGGTAAAAAAATTAAAGAGCTCCAGTGCTAATCCAAATTTGGACACTTAAAACTGACCAACATCATTCAGGTATGGTAAAAATCGATCAAATTATCTAAAAATCAACAAATGCATAAATAATCATACAAATTAAATGTTGTGCAAATATAGCAGTTTGTACAGCTTGTTTATCAGCGTGATTGCAGCTGGAACAAAACTGTTCTTAAAACGTGTGGTTTTAGACCTTGGAACTGAAAACCTTAGTTCCAGAAGGGAGAAGCTGAGACGAGTTATGCAAAGAATGCAAAGGGTCATTTAAAATGGAGTCGGTTATCCCCCGTACCTGTCTAGTGTTCAGGGGGGCCGGGTTCAGCCGAGATTCTCCAATTAGCTTACTGGAACATTTCAACACCTGATTGAGTGAGTTCCCGTCCTTGACGGAAAGACTTCCAAACCATGAAACCAAAGAAAAGGATACAATTGATTCGATAAAAGCATGATAAAACAAGGTCATTATGGTTTCATCCACATGGAAGGAGAACAGTTTCCTCAGACAGTGAAGACGCTGGTGTCCATTTTACACACAGCAATACAATTTTCTTCAAAATTCAGTTTAAAATCAATTATTGTTCCTAATACGAATCCACCTGTTGGACTGTTTGTGTTGTTATTGTTGTGACATCGCCAGGGGAAGCATGTTTTCTAAAATTAATGATCATATCTATTGTTTTGGATATGTTTAATGGAAGATGTTTTATCTGCATACTTAATTATGGTCCTGTTTTCATATTTACTTTGACACATGTTAGTGTACAGGATGAAAAGTAAGGTGACAGCACACATCCCCGTGGCGAGCCAGTAGAGGAGAAGGGAGAGATCTGAAGATACATATACATGTACGTATATATACATATATATCTACATATACATATATATGTACATACAGTATATATATACATATATATACAGACACATATCTATACAAAATAGATATGGACATTATACATACATACACACACACACACACACACACACACACACACACACACACACACACACACACACACACACACACACACACACACACACACACACACACACACACACACACACACACACACACACACACACACACACACACACATCTATACATTACTATTCAAAATTTTGTGGTCACTTAGAAATGTCCTTAATTTAAGAAAGAATAGCACTGTTTTTTTTATGAAAATAACATTAAATGAATCATATTAACATTAAATTAATATGTCAAATGACTATTCTAGCTGGGAAGGGCTGATTTTAAAGGAATGTCTACATGGTGCCCAGAGGCTCCTCCCAGTCTCCATCAGTCCTGTGCTGCGTGGTTTAGCTCATCCTGTTAAAAGGCTAATTGATGATTAGAAAACCCTTGGGCATTAATGTTAGCACAGCTGAAAACTGCCAAATGAAAGGGTGAGTTTTCATAGAAATCCTGTCTGGGAGACCCCAAACTTCTGTAGGGTAGTGTATGTATATGCATATATATTGTTTATACTATATCCATAATATAATGTGCAGATATATTATGGATAAATCTTCTCCAAGTGTGAACTGAACTCTCTGGAAGGGGTTCAGGGTGAGGGTGGGTTGACGGTGGACGATGGGAGCAGAGAGGTTGGACCTCCCCCTCCTCCCCCTCTCTCCCTCTCTCTCCCCTCTCCCCCTTCCTCCCCTCCCCCCTCCTCCCCCTCCTCCCCCTCCTCCCCTCCCCCCTCCTCTCCCTCTCCTCCTCGGCTCCCCCTCCTCCCCCGAGGGCTGATCTGCAGGGAGGAGGGGGAGGGGGGGAGGCTGTAAGTCCCTTAAGATGTCCTGCACACTGACTCCCAGGATCAGGGCTTCTGACACACACTGAGGGCGGCCAAACCTCCTCACCTTCATCACGGCACACCTCCTCACCTTCATCACTGCACACCTCCTCACCTTCATCACTGCACACCTCCTCACCTTCATCACTGCACACCTCCTCACCTTCATCACCTTCATCACTGCACACCACCTCACCTTCATCACTGCACACCTCCTCACCTTCATCACCTTCATCACTGCACACCTCCTCACCTTCATCACTGCACACCTCCTCACCTTCATCACTGCACACCTCCTCACCTTCATCACTGCACACCTCCTCACCTTCATCACTGTACACCTCCTTCACCTTCATCACTCCAAACCTCCTCACCTTCATCACTCCAAACCTCCTTCACCTTCATCACTCCAAACATCCTTCACCTTCATCACTCCAAACCTCCTTCATGCCTCCTCCTGCTCCTCGACTGCTCCCGTTGCCTTCACAACCCCAGGGGTCAGAGGTCATGGGTCAGAGGTCAGGGTCAGAGGTCAGAGGTCATGGGTCAGAGGTCAGGGTCCTAGGAGACACCCCTAGGGAACAGGGTGCTGGGTCCTAGGAGACTCCTCTAGGGAACAGGGTGCTGGGTCCTAGGAGACTCCTCTAGGGAACAGGGTGCTGGGTCCTAGGAGACTTCTCTAGGGAACAGGGTGCTGGGTCCTAGAAGACACCCCTAGGGAACAGGGTGCTGAGTCCTAGGAGACTCTTAGCCACCACCAGCAGCAGCTAGCCACCACCAGGCCCAGTGGCTTCTAGCCACCACCAGCAGCAGCTAGCCACCACCAGGCCCAGTGGCTCCTAGCCACCACCAGCAGCAGCTAGCCACTACCAGGCCCAGTGGCTTCTAGCCACCACCAGCAGCAGCTAGCCACCACCAGGCCCAGTGGCTTCTAGCCACCACCAGCAGCAGCTAGCCACCACCAGGCCCAGTGGCTTCTAGCCACCACCAGCAGCAGCTAGCCACCACCAGGCCCAGTGGCTTCTAGCCACCACCAGCAGCAGCTAGCCACCACCAGGCCCAGTGGCTTCTAGCCACCACCAGCAGCAGCTAGCCACCACCAGGCCCAGTGGCTTCTAGCCACCACCAGCAGCAGCTAGCCACCACCAGGCCCAGTGGCTTCTAGCCACCAGCAGCAGCAGCTAGCCACCACCAGGCCCAGTGGCTTCTAGCCACCACCACCAGCAGCAGCTAGCCACCACCAGGCCCAGTGGCTCCTAGCCACCACCAGCAGCAGCTAGCCACCACCAGGCCCAGTGGCTTCTAGCCACCACCAGCAGCAGCTAGCCACCATCAGGCCCAGTGGCTCCTAGCCACCTTTCTCTTCAGTCATGCCTCGTGAAAAGCCAAAATTGGAAAGAAATTAGGAGCCTAAAACTAGTATGGATGATGACTATGTCTCTATGTGCACTTTAAGGGAGCTACTCGACCAGCAAAAGGTCTTTTACAAGGATATGCTGGATCTCCAGGAAAAGAACTTTAAAACCTTCCTCACGGTTGTCATGGATTCAACCAACAAACGAATAGATGATCTTGTAAAAGATGTCTTGGAATATAAACACAGTATGGAGTACTCTCAGTCAGAAGTGGAGGACCTAAAGAGTGCTCACACAGCCAATCTGAGCGCTTCTAAATCCATCAATTTAAACTTTGATGAATTTCAAAAGTCTTTAGAAGCCCTCACTTCCAAAATGGATTACATTGAAAACCAAACAAGGAGGAATAACATCCTCATCGATGGCATCAAAGATGAGAAATCGGAAACCTGGTATGACACTGAAGTTAAAGCCAAGAAAATCCTTGCTGATCACTTTAAGATGGATCCGAAACTAATTGAAGTGGAAAGAGCGCACCGAAATGGCACCTTCCAACTAGATGGCAGACCCAGGACCATGACTGTCAAACTCCTTAGATTCAAGGACAAAGAAGAAATTATTAAAGGGGCCAAGTGTCTGAAGGGCACAAAGTTCTTTATTAATGAGGACTTCTCTGAGAGGGTGCGCTCCAAAAGGAAGGAGTTACTGCCAAGGCTTAAGGAGGATGAAAGGTTAATGAAAGGTAACATTGCTTATCTAAAGTATGACCAGCTGATTGTTCACGCTCCCTCATCCAAGCCCACCACAAGTAAATCAACACCTAATGCTTATGCATGAGTCTTCTATAGACAAATTGGTTTATAACCTAGCAGCTTAAAGTGCTACTTGGTTTTTTTCTTTTCTCCTTTGTCATATTATGAATAATATTATGAATGAGTTTTTAACTGATGTTGACTTAAAGGACTTTTGTGCTGAGCATGTTTTCAAGCCTTTTGAGTTAAACGGAACTGATGGTTAAACTGACTCTGCTGATCCAGACTCAAATTGTCTTAAATTTACCAGCAATTTGTCTACCATTTGTGAATATTATAATGTTCAACAATTGAAAAATTTACATGAGGGTTTCTCAAATTCATCTTTTTCTACTTGTCATTTGAATGCTCGTAGTCTTCCAAAAAAATCTGATGACTTTATAATTATTTATCTTCTCTTAATCATGAATTTACTATTATTGCCCTGTCAGAAACTTGGCTGACAGATTCAACAGAAATGTTATATGATATACCTTCATATAAGGCAGTTCACTGTTGTAGACCACGGAGAACTGGGGGTGGTGTGTCAATTTATGTTCATACCAGCCTACAATTCTGTGTTAGAGAAGATCTGGTCCATGAATTTAAAAATATTGATGTTAAAGCCCTGTTTATAGAAATTACCTCTTGTTAATTTTTTAGTGGCAGAAATGTTATCATTGGATGTATTTACAGGCCCCCTGATACAGACTCAGTAAGTTTTAATGATACACTTGGGTCAATATTAGAAATGCGGAAAGGAAACTATGTTTTCTACTGGGGGACTTCAACCTTGATTTATTCAAATGTGAAACTCAGGCTCGGACTGCAGACTTTCTTAATATTTTGTTTTCCTGTTCTTTTTATCCTCTTATTAACAAGCCAACAAGAGTGACAAAATCATCTGCCACCCTAATTGACAATATCTTTACTAACTCTGTGAATAATACAACTAAATCAGGCATCCTTTTCACTGATATCTCAGATAATTTTCCCATTTTTCATTTTTCTATCTCTGACAAGACTGGCCCTGTTGGTACAGATTCCTGTACTGTACGTTGATTATTTAATCGGCAAAATACTGAACGGTTCAAAAAGTTGATTGATGACATTTCATGGGATAATGTTTACAAACATACAGATGCTGAGTCTGCTTATCAGACTTTTGTGACAACCTTTAATTCGGAATTTCATTTATGCTTTCCACTGGTACAATCAAAAAAAGAACCTTGCTGTACCGAATAAAAAACCCTGGTATACGTCCGGCCTCCACAAATCCTCAACAACCAAAAATAAGTTATATAAGAGGTTTCTTACCAATCCTACACCTCTGAATTCAAAAAAGTACAAAACATATAGAAACAAATATAATCATTTAATTCGAATAGCCAGAAAAATATATTTCAGCAACAAACTCAAAGAATACTGCACTGATATCAGGTCTACTTGGAAGGTTATCAATCAACTGTTGATGATAAATAAACAAAGTCTCTCTGTGTTTCTCATCCTTCACAGAGTGTCAATGAAGGTGGTGTACATTTACTGATCCTTATGTAATTTCTTGTGAAATTTTAAGAATTCTTTGCAAAAGTGGGTTCCTCTTTGTCAAGACATTAAACTTTCTAACACAGAAATCCATTGGATAACATAAAGGGTAACTTCTCGCCCTCTTTTACAGTTTGGAAAATACCAGACTGGCAGAGGTTGAATGGGAAATCATTGGCAAGATTGAAAATATCTGCTGCGGGCATGACGAATATCTGTGCGCTTCATTGATTAATATCTGTGTCTTCCAATCTCTATTGGTTTGAACCATTAACGTGATATTTTCATCTATCGTTGCAGACGGGATGTGTTGCTTAAGATCTAAAAATTGCTAAAGTTATCCCAACTTCATAAAACTTGGGATGCGGATCATGTAATTGGGGGCTACTGGGGGGGGGGGGGGGGGGGGGGGGGGGGGGGGGGGGGGGGGGGGGGGGGGGGGGGGGGGGGGATACAAGTCATTTATAACACGTATCGACCAGCCATTTTCTATTTCATGGTTTTTCAAAAAAACTTCGAGACAAATATGGTAACAAAAAAGAATCTTATCTCATTTAAAAAGCACAGCATTTTAGCGGGAGAGCGACCAATTATGGTTTCCGGGCCAATCTCATTCTACAGATATGGCCCTCTTACAGCTGGTGAAAAAATCTATACAGCCATAAATAACAGTATAAATATGCTTTGGGTATTTTTTTAGATTTATTGAAAGCCTTTGATTCTGTTGACCACACTATTTTACTTTCCAAGTTACATCGTTTATGGTTTTCATGAATTACTTCATATATTTGACGTCTGTTTAATGTTGTTTCAAACCGTAGAGAACAGTTGGGTATTGTAGTGTCGATGGTATGTATCTGTGGCCAAAGCCCAGTTAACATATGGGGCGTTGTCCCCAGGGTTGTCCGATACTTGGTCCGTTATTGTTTCCTTGTTTACATAATGACCTCTTGCAACTGTATTTTTCCACGACGGCTACCAATACTTTTTGCTGCGATGATACTATCTGATTTTGACCGTCACAGTCGACTGTGATTCCTTTGGCATTAGTTTGAAGCCATTGCTGGGCCTTATTACATTTTCTGAATGGTGTTCCAGATAAATAAGTTGACATATAATGTTTAAAGAAAACTAATTTTATTATAGGTTTATGGGAAAAATTGAAGAAGATATTGGTAAATCCGAGCACTAAGGATCACAATCATTGGTGGATAATGATATAATTCAGGTTTCCTCCACCAATAATGTTTTAGGCGGCTCACTCTAGTTGTCATTGATGAGAGAGTGTCAGGTGGCCGTAACATTTAACGTTGTTAAGAATAATAGTGTTGAAATCATTTATCATCGAAAAATGCGTGATTTCAATATCTCAGGAAAGTTTTGAAATTACTGTATTATAGCTTGTATTATCCACATCTCAGTTACGCGGGTTGATATGTGTTGATGGCTAGCGACGGCTCTCCCTTGCTGAATTATACAGAAATTATTGAATCAGGGCGCAGAAAAGAAATGTTGTGATAGATTAGCCACCTTCTCTAATATTTGTCGATCCATGCTGCCGACGCTGTTTAAGGAATTTGGCAGATTAAAGTGTCAGGATCTCACGATGATAATATACTGCAATCATGGATTTATTTATAAATTATCCAATCTTTGTCCCAACTTGCGCCCAATCCTTCCTTGAATTCTTTACAGTTAACGCATCAGGCCATTTTACAACACAGACAGATGATAAACTTATCGCCCTTTGTGCGCACTACTCATACTCAGTTTTCTTTGCTTGAGCAGAGGCTTCCATACTTTGAGTCACATCTTCATGATTGTTAAATTATGCTTCATCTCCCTCGAATACTTTTAAGTAAGACTGAAAGCTTACCTTTTATCAAAGTGATTCCTATAGTCTTACTTTGTCCAAGTATATTTGTAGGTTGGTCATTATCTCTTTACGCTCACAGTCTCGTTAAATGTACAGAGTTATTGTTATATTATTACATACCCAGTTTTTATTTCTGACTCTGTTGATGCTGTGCTATAAATGGCACTATGTATTGCTTCCTTATTGTTGATGGATTTTGTGTTGCTGTTCTCCTATTGTATCGTTGTTGATTAGTCTGCTGACATGTGTTATTTCTTGGGGGGTGCGTTTTATAAGCCCATGGTCAGGGTTGTCGCTTTAAGCCTCTCACTGGCGGCCTTACTTTATTGTTCATTGATTTTGTTTATTTCTAGATGATCTCTTTCTTTATGTGCACAAATGAAAAAGTAAAGAAAAAATGACAAGTACTTCCTCTAGAAGGGTAGCTGGGTCCTAGGAAGAAGTCGCTCTAAGGCAAACAGGTTGTGCTGGGTCCGTAGGGAGATCCCTAGGGAACAGGGTGCTGTGGTTCTAGGAGACTGCTCGGCTAGGAAACAGTGGTGCTGTGGTCCTAGAGAGCTCCTCTAGGCAACTAGGTGATGGCGGTCCTAGAGACTCCTCTAGGAAACAGGCGTGTGGTGGTCCTAGAACTCCTCTGGACAGGGTGTGGGGTCCTAGGAGGACTCCTTCGATTAAAAGCGGGTGCTGGGTCTGTAGATCCTCTAGGGGGAACAGCGGTGATGGGTCTAGCGGGATCCCTCTAGGGAACAGGTTGATGGTCCTTGAGAGACTCCTTGTGTGTGAAAGGGGTGCGCTGGGAGGCGTTGGAGTGCCGGGGTCCTAGGATAGATGCCTCTAGGGAAACACGCCGTAGGCTGGGGGTCCGGTGGCAGGACTCGTTGTGGGGGAACAGGGTGTGGGCGATACAGGGGAGACACTGGGAACCCTTCAGGACTTCTATTAACAACTGGTGGCTGTGGAGCTGGATAATGCTCGTCGGTTTCGGTGGCAGGGTTGGCGGGTCGTCTCAGGGGGGCGTGGTGGTTTCGGTCGGACGCCAGGGAGCAGAGGGATGAGATGGGTTAAATATGCAGAGAGCAGGAGTACCCTAGGTGTCAGCGGGAGCGGGACTTGGGAATACAATTCTTAGTACTCAGCGTGAGCAGCTCGAAAATAGAGGGAGGGTAGCTAGCAGTTTGGACGGGATAAACACACGCGCATCACCACTACACAACACACACACACACAACCACACACAACGACAAACACGATACACACAAACACACACACACCGGAACACGACAAGCAAAAGCAACCACACACGCACACAGGCAGGCACACACACACAACACACAGCACACACACACAAGCTGAACACACACACTATACTACAGCACGAGCAGCACACCACAGACCACACACACAGGTGGGGGAGGATGAGATCTAATCTCCTGTTTATGTTTTTTCAACTCCCAAACTCTGGGCTTGCCGACATATAATATGGGTAAACGGACAGTGA
>OLKM01005055.1:0-18692 GCA_900291075.1 Melanogrammus aeglefinus | reverse complement strand
CTTTATCTATACAATTAAAATAAGTGAAACTACGTATCCTAAAAAAATGAAGGCCGTTTGTGTTTATTGTATATGCATTTAGGTACCAATCTTGTGTCGATCATAGTCGTGCTCAGATGGAAGTCCAAGATGAGTGGAAAGCAGAGAAATTGCCGTAGTTCTGGTGTGCTGCCAAGATGTGCAGAAAACAAAGTGTGGAACAATGATAGTAAAGGGGTGTGCACAATTGCAGTATTGTTGCCATCTGAACAAAGGTCTCCGAGCCACCGCGGATTCCTGCCTGGTGCTTTTGTAGTCATGAAGGAACAGGTTAACATCATTCAGTCAGCCATCGTGTATTTTCATCCTCTTCTTTGTAGGAACGGATTCAAAAGATCTACAGTATGCTGGGTTCAACACCACAGGGTGCTTGTGAAGCCATGGCAATTCGCTGCCAACTTTTCTGCTTTAAAAGCATGCACACTTTTGTCTAGCTTTGTGAAATGGCAACGATAAAGGTGTGGAGAAAAAGGCTACAATACACATTTTCTAATGAGAATTATGGAAATTAGGCCTCTATATATATGCGTGACATATGTTGGACATGCTTTTTTTTCTCTCTCCCTCCAAGTGGAAGAGAACTAAGGTTTTAAGGGTGAGCTTTAGAACCTCTGGGGTGGTTTGGGGTTAATGCTGCATTCACTGCGTCCAAGGCGTCACAAACTAAACTTTAGCAACGGGATCATATATCAATACGATGAGTCACAAGTGTTTATGTTTGACCCAAATTAAAGTTTTGTCCTGGAAATATCATTGAAGCGCGCCTGCGGTGAAATGTTAATCCAAACATGACTGTCGATCGATTCACACCTGGAGAATTCCCGCTCCAATAACAATCGTTGTTATGCGATGGGCTTGGCAAGTCCACACAAAGTCCTCATCTGGGTTACCTGCACAAACAGAACCAGCTCAGGGGTTTAATACACTTTTAAAACCTTTTCAAGTTTCAACTCTAGAAGAGACATTTCAGCCTCCACTTCAAAAGAAATGTCACATTAACTGGGGTCCACGCTGTGCCAAAGTAATGATTTTATATTTTGTATAAAGGCACACATGTAAGAAGGTGAATTTTTGGCAAGACTAACTATTTTATTCATCTAGTTGATACAAAACTTTTTGATGACATTCTAGTTCAGAAATTATCAATAGATGCTTACACTGTATTGATGTTCAATGTATATCTGTGTTATCTAAATAACGATGGTAATGAAATTATATTAAAGGATTATCAGGGAGACAATTATACAGAGAGTTTTTCAAAACGGTTGTAACAGCTTATCACACTCACACCTGGAGTACTATATGTCAAACTTTAAATATATATATATAAGATTTCTTGTACATCAAGTACACATTTTATCACCACTTGTTTATCTGTGTCACAACACACAATCCTCACGGTGTTACATGCAGCTTTCCACTCACGCAGGACTCAGGGTCCAGGCCCAGGGAAGCACGCGGGTCAGGTAGCGTTTTGAGGACGTCGATGTCCGCCCGGTCCGTCTGTCCTGTCCCTCATGGTCCGGGTGAGTCTCACTGCCGGTGTGGTAACACACCTGGACAAACGTCACATCGCATCACAGGATCCAGCATGAGATCAACATGGCTGGCCGCAAAATACATGTCAGCCAATCACCAAAGGTTTAATTTTGGGTGAACCAGCGCTGTTAAAAGGGCCAGTGTGGATTTAGCATGTAAGAAACCAACAACAATGTTGTTTTTTCCTTTCGCCTTTCCAAAAGAGCGAATGCACTGAATTAAGTGAGTAAGATCCTTCTTCTTCAGGCTAAAGCGCAGAGGGTTAGGGCATTGACACCTTTAGGTAGGGTTTTTAATTCTTTCTATATAACAATATCGATATTTGATTGTAATGACAAAATATATATTGTTGCCTGACTGGTGAAGGGATTTGGGCTCTAATTGCCAACTGATCCATTATTTTGATTCCAAATAAATCAAAGACCTTGGGATTTTGCATTGACACTAGTCCAGGTCAACAGGCTGCTTCAGCAAAATGGGGCGAGGGCCGGCATGAAGCAAGGGCCGCCCCGCTCTCCCGCCCAAAAAAAAAATAAAAAAAATCTCCAGTTGCCGGATGGGCTACTTCATGTAGGCTATGGCTGCTCCTCCACTGGGTGCCAGAAAAGAAAATCATGCATGCAAGCAGGAAAATAATCAGTTGTAGTGGAACACTTTTGCAAGCACAAGAGGCATTTGTGTCCATCAGTTGCGTGGCTGCTCCATTTATGTGCACTCGCCTAACCAATGATTATATTAGTATTATTGCTTTTGCAAGAGAGAATTAATGGTGCACACGGTGCCACTAGAAGTGCTTGCGTAATGATTGTGTGCTAGGATGTGATAGCTGTGGCACACACAATAATCTTTGCTATAGGCCATAATTAAGAAAGTCGGCCGCCAACATTTTTGGGGCGTTGCATTGCTTTTTGGTATTCATTTGGTATTCAGTTACTTGTTACAGCTACAGAAAACTATAGCAATGTTATTATAACTAGTTCTACGACTGTAGACGTTGGCTGGTCTTTGCCTTTAGGCAAGATTGTTGAGGGAACCAGCCAGGTGGGAACGGCGTACGCCTTAAAAATCATAGAACTAGATATGTCATAGAACATAGAACTCTAAAACATAACTATCATTCTAATTTCATGAAATGCTACATGAACAGCCCATAATGCCTTCGCCTTATAGCCGAACGTGGAAGCCGAGGTAATAAAACTACAAATTCTCCTACGCACACACGCAATGCCACTGATCCGGTCCTACGAACATAACCAAGCCACGAATCTACGGTCACTCTTAATCCAGTGTAATGCTGGGAAGCCACATGTGAGGCGAAGCTTCAATTCAATAAGACAGAGAGGGTGGCAACACTGCAACGACCATAACCAAGATGAACCAAAGTCCACACTCGCCATAACGGCGTACGAAGGTGCGCTGCTAGGGGTGAATGTAAGCGAGGTGTTCCCCCTCTCCCCTGATGGTGAATCCAACCCTCCATACTGCTCATACAGCGGGAAACCTTCAGGGAACTGTCAAATAGATCCGCAAACGGCATGGCTCTGCAGGGGGGGCGGAAGCGCGAGGCGTACTTGTCGCCTGGTGGAAGCGCCACCGGGCAGGTAGAGTAGAGAGGCCGTGAAGGGGCTTCGTCTCGGCCTGGCCCCACCAAATGAGTGGCCTGACGCCCCGCTCTCTCTCTAGTGGCTGCGTGGGGGAGTCCACCACTTTGTCCATGGAAGTGCTGAAAACCAGAAAATGAAATTGCACCAAGAGCCTGTATGGTCTCTTCAACTCTTGTCCCTCCCTTTTAACGCTCATGAAGCCTTGCCAGAACTCATTTGCCTGTGAGCACGCGTAGCACGTGTCCAGCGCGCGTCAGCACCGCGTCCAATACAAAGTGAACGGCGAAGATGCCACACTCGAGGCAGGCGGTTGTGGGACCGGGCCGCCACAATGCCACTTGATTGCTTTATTCGTGGATGGTGGAAGTAGTAGACTGATGATGAACTGGTTCAAGCAATTGCTGAAAAGAAAACAGGAGGAAAGCTGACTGTGCGCAGGGTATATGCAACGCTGCCTGTGGGAATGTGGGCGGGGGCCCGTACGTTAATTGGTGCATTTGCTGAGATTTCATGCGCTCACGCTGGAACAAGCCCCATAAGGCGAAGCCTACATGAAATAGAACATTTTAATGTTTAGATTGAAATTTTAAAAGGTTTTCTTGCACGGTAGATCTGTGCTTGACGCACGAAACGCTCCAGTAGGAACATGCGTGGAGCAAGCACACTGTTCCTGTCTGAGTGAACGCTGCGAGGGGACACCGCCATCTGGCCCTCCTCTCCTTGCATGCTGTCTGCTATTAGCCTCCCAGCTCCTGCTGGCGCACCACGATGCAGAGGATAGAGATGAGCTGAACCAAATGAACAGCAAAAGCATCATTATCTACACTTCTTCAAAGGTTTTGGAAATGGATAAAGAGATGGAAAATATAATTTGGGGTGAAAAATATGAACTAGGAGTAGGGAAAGTATATGTGTATCAAATACATACAAATACAAATATTTTTTTACGAGGGTACAGAGGTCCTGATAGAGAGAGAGATATGCATTTCTAATAAGGTTACCTAATTGCAATACATATTTTGTTTAGCTAATGATAATAATAATAATCATTTTTGTGTAACAGATGCCGTTTGTCACTGGGTCCGAGAGGACTGTAATTTCATCTTGCCATGCATATCAGCACACCTGACATATAAAGCTGACTTGACTTGATGAACATTCATCCATCATGCTGGAAAAAAAGTCAATACAATTGAAAGAAAAAAGTAAATTTGTTTAGATAATTGTATCATATTACTTATATAAAGAATTATAAATAAATGATAAGAAAATACTTTCCAAGGATAAAAAATAACCCAATGGGAATTAATTAGGTGTTCCTTGAAAACTTGCAAGGAAAACATGATCTTAATGAATGATCTCAAGTGCACTTTATAGGGAACCAGATTTCCATTCCCAACACTACAAAAGGGTGACACCCCTAAGTAGTGGCCCTTTAAACACGGCGTGAGGGTTTTGCCAGCACCATATAGTACTTCCAAGTGATTATTGAAACTATCGACCTGTATTACTTATGTCTTTAAAGTCCCCTCCCTCTCTGCTCCCTCCCTCTCGCTTGTCCCTGCAATGAGAAGTGTTGCAATTCACAAACCTGTGAATCGAGACGAGATGGCTTCCCCCAACCAATCAGGGATAGGGTTGCCCTGATTGGTCAGAAAACTAACTGGGAGCACTCTCATTCCAATGGCCTCATACAGACATTCTACTAGAAAACAGATATCTCACAGCCACACCATTGACTCATTATTTAGCTGGCTACGGCATTCCTAACAAACTGCACTCAGATTATAAATCCTAGCGACAGTCCATTTGAAGCTCATGGCTCCACAGCGTCTCACCTTCATCAGGCCAGGGTACTCGTTGGAGGGCAGGCCGTAGATGTGGTGCTTGCCCTCGGGGCACTCCACCTGGAGAAAGGCGGGGAAGCGCTGCTGTACGTTGTACGACCCGGGGACCTTCTCCTTCCAGTAGCACACGTTGATCTTCAGCACCTATAGTCAGCACAGGGACCAGGGAACACCAACATGTTGTTCTTAACAGCTCAGACCTGTCGTCATCACTGACCTATGGAGAAGGATCCTCACCTAGTGTGTTGAGCACCAACACGGGCTCAAACGACTGGAAGAGGTCCGATATGCTCTGTTCTCTCTGATATTCAATATAAGCACAATTGGGTCCAAGCACTTAAAAGGATATGTTCACTATTTTGAACCTAGGGGCCTTTTCACAGATTGTCAGGCCGATACTAGAATGGCGCTGGCTTTCTTCTGTTACGATCGTCGTACAATGGAAGTCAAAATATAAAAGAAACATTTACAAACGGTAAAGTTCAGGGTGGTGTATTGATGCATGCCTCCGTATGATCTCCTGAAATAGTTCTGTTCCCATTCAACAGCATCTGTGGATCTGCCAACGGACAACAAGCCTCACTCACCTCACACTGCCCTCACCCCTTTCTCTCTCCCCCTTCACCTACACCGCCCTCACCCCTTTCTCTCTCCCCCTTCACCTACACCCCCTTCACCCTCTCCCCTCTCCACCTCCCCCCCCCCCTTCTCTCTCTCCCCCCTTCCCCTACACCGCCCTCATCCCTTTCTCTCTCCCCCTCCCCCCACCCATTTTTCTCTCCCCCTTTCTCTCTCCCCCTTCCCCTCACCCCTTTATCCACCCTCCCCCTACACCGCCCTCACCCCTTTCTCTCTCCCGCTTCCCCTCACCCCTTTCTCCTCCCTCCCCCTTCAGTAAACAACTGTAAACTGACGGCCCGTAGAAAGAGTTGCTGCACAAAAAACGCCCAATGTAAACAGAATAGTCTGTTTTAGTCATTGTTTATTTAGTTGTGATGATGCAGAGCGGGAGTGACCAACATCACTTTTTGATGTTTGTGTTGGCTCTCTAGCAGCACTGATTTATAAAATGCATAAGTTATAAATACATAATCAAGGGTGCTCCCCGATCTTAAAGAGCTCTTCCAGTGAAAATGATGAATGACGCTCACTTCTGGTACCTAAAGTATTCAGCGGCCTGCTTCAGCGGGCCAATGAGCTCATTCTCCATGCTCCTGCCCCGGTTCACTCAGGCATGCCGTTCCCGGCCCCCTCAGCCCTCTAGCGTGATAATGAATTCCAATACCAGGCCCGATCCTGCTCTCAAAACAGCTGCCTTGCCGTTTTTTTATTCCCACTGTTCCGTCAGCCTGCGTGCATAATGTTAGATGAAAGAAGATGAGAACAGCATCCCTACATGCTATGTTTAGAGGAAAAGAGTAACAACCCCCTTCTAATTATTCATTAGGAAGATGTTGACGAGTTCTCTTCCTTCCTTTGTAAAATGCATGGTAATAATAAAAATAGATATGTATAGCCCAACACACCTTTAGTGGTAGCTGCAGTCCAATGTAGGAGAGCATGCCATTGGTCCAGCTCCCAGCGGTCAGCACCAGGCTCTTGGCTCTGTACACGCCCCCTGAGGCCGTGACAGTGACCAGGGCCCCTGGCTTAATGTCACTCACCTTCTGTCCATCCTTAATAATCCCTCCCAACTTCAGGAACTGACCCTTGAAACAGAGACAACAATATAAACAAGCGTCATTGTTGAAATAGTGGTCAAGACGGATTTCATATTCAGGAAATCGTTTGAACGTTCTCAACCTAATTTGATAAATATTTTTGCCAGACCCCATATTCTAGCCATAGTGTTTAAGTGCCTGAACCTAACCCCTTATCCTAGCCCTAGTGTTTTAGTTCACTCTGAACAATCACATAGTTGCCAGAGGGGTATTCCACGAACGGAGGTTTAACAAACAGTTAACGCTGAACTCTAGGTTGTGCCAACTAAACCAGAGCTGTCGGTTCCACCACACGGGTTATGCATTAGTTCAATCGACACAGGGTTGGTTAACACAGGGTTGTGGGTGTCCACGTCAAACCTATCAAGACGTGATGTATGGATCATGGAAAACCCTGATTGAAATGGCGAAACGGCCGCTTATTTCAATGAAATGGAACTCCAGGTTCTCCTCGAGAGCTATGACGAGGAGAAGGACATTATCACAAGAAAAGGGAACGCTAAAGCCTCTGCAACCCAGAGAACCAAAGCCTGGCAGCGGATCGCTGACAACGTAAATGCGCAAGTTACATGTCAAAAAGCATGATCCTTAATATTTGAGCCATGAATCTATTAATATCCCAGTTAGGCATTCTTAACATTCCTACCACATAACCCTTTTCTTCTAAAAAATATGTACTCCGATGTCTCCCAAGCAGTCAGCGGATCAAGTAAAAATAAAGTATAAAAACATCATACAAACTAGTAAGCTTTTTTCCACCATCTAATTGGTATATTTTGGCATTTAAATTGTCATACCATATTTGTCACTCCTGCATTTAAATAAGCCCTTTTTTTTTAAGCCAATCGTGAAAAGGCAGACAGTCGGCAGACTGGATCTGGCCCTCAAATTGACCCCGGTGGATGAGATGGGCGCCCTGGCATAGAGGGGGTACCTGGAAGTACCTCCTCAGAGAGACAGGAGCCATGTGAGGGTACCCCACTGGTTGAATGCCGGTTTTTCTGTTTTTCTTGTATTTTAGATTTTGTTTGTCTTCGAAGTAACACATACAAACCGTGTGCGTGCCACAGCGCAAATGTTCCAAATGCTTTTTTTTGGTAACTGGGTAGAAAACCTAAAAGTGACAATTCATCAACTTCACAGATCAAGATGGATTAGTGCTTGTAATGGAGCCACCGGCTACGATCGAACATTCTCCAGTGAAAACTACCATTTGCAAAATAGTCTGGAGTGAACCGAGTGAACTGCAAAGTCTGGAGTGAACTACAAATAGTCTGGAGTGAACTGAGGCCAGGTCCTCGATGGCTATGTAAGGCTGGAGAAGGCTATTTAAATATATTAAAGATTTGCGCGAGAATCTTTATCTCTCCAGCAAAAAGTCATCCGGTTATGCCAAGATGTCGAGCTGTGGTGTTATTAATCGCTCCCGGTGGATTGCACAAATAATTTGCGCTCCGATATCAACAGGCCTCTCATCAAAAGGGCATGCCATTGTGAACACATGAAATCTGCGGTGAACGTGGGTTTAAATACCCAAAACGGCTTATGTTTCCAAACTTAACCTGCGCAAAACCTGCTCCGACCAGGTTTGATTCAGAGCCATATGTTTTCTATAGAAACTAACATACCGTGGTTCATTTTGGAACGGCAAAACCTAGGGTTACCGCAAACCCTGGGTTAATTTACCCAGTTATGTGATAAAACCGGCATTGTGGAATACCCCTCAGATGTTGAAAGAAAAAACCAAGCAACGTTCTCTCTAAAAATACAATTTATCGTTCATTTAAAGTCTCAATCACATCATTTTAAGGTACAATTCAGAGTATAAATTAAGATTAAGTATAAAACAGTTTATCTTGAATGATTAGGATTAAATAGAGTCACTGTCTCTGTACCTTACATTGGACTCAATTGTGGTTGACATTAAAAGTGAACATGTAGGTTGGCATCTCTGGATATTAATGTGGGGAAAGTATGGAGCCAAAAGGTTTTCTAAACTATTTTGAGTTCTATTTAATTGTGTTAGACTTAGCTGGACTGAAGACTGAAAACAGCTAGAGTAAATGGCAAGTAGAATCGCAATGATTTGTGCATCAAGCCTTGAGACTGAAAACCTGGTTAATTATTTCAGTGGCTTGGTTCTCTATAGTGTGTGTCACTTTAGGTACCTTTGACCTGAAACCTTACAAGGAAATGATAAGGCTGCATCTACAATATTGCCCTACCACATTGATTAACTGGGGGTATCAACCGTCATTTTTCCTTTTATAATTGTTATATCGTGCCATAGTGTCTTACTATCAACCAAAACACGTTTTATGCTAGCGACGGGATTACTGAAATGTACAATGGTTAAGTCCCTTAGTGTATTCTCCCTACCAATGGCCTTTCTGATGAATACTGAGTCCAACCAGTCAAATGGAAGCATGATATTCAGCTGGACTTTTTGTTGATACACTGTTAGAATATCATGATCTAGGATGTATTAAGACGGTAAAATATGATTTTTTTAAATGTATTTAGTCTTGACTTGCTTTGAATTGACTGATTATTCACAATAACAAATAAATATAAGTATTATAGTGTACACTTTTATACAGCACAGTCATTCAGGTTATGGGTTGGTAGTGGTGGTATACGGAAGCAGAGAGTTGCCATGAGCTGTTAATTATTTGTTTGACCGTTCAACATAATGAACTTTGTTTTGACGTGATCCTGGAATGATTTCATATAATTAATGAATTCATGAACACATAATCTCAAGGTCATAGGTTAATTGTCGCTGGCAGATAATTAATTAAAAAAATCTGGGGAGAGCAACCTTTATGTTTACAGTATCAGCCCACATTTAACCATTTGGGAGAGCCTCAAACCTCCAGCCCCACAGATGCGCACATAAAACATCTGTGTTCTGAGGTGAAAACTACTGTTTTAACAAAGATATATAGTTATATAAACTGAGAGACGTTTTTATAGAATTATTTCACAATGGTATCGCAATATGCTGCTTCCACCTTTCTTAAATTCAAATGAAATTCCTTTTTATTGTGTCAACAAGCTATACATAAATTTGAGAGGGCATTGTGCTGAAAACTACTACATGTACAAATAACTTTGGTACATTATGCAGAGATAAAACGTAAACCTATTGTGTAACAGTCCGTGGGGGTATCACCACCTACCTGGACAGCTCTCAGTGCCCGGTCAGCAAACAGCACCCCAGCTGTTGTGTCCACCAAAGCACCGTCTCCCTCGCTCAGATTCACGTTGGGGATGTGCTTGGAGAATTCTTCTGGCGGCAGGATCACCATGGGAGCCCTGTTTTTCTGCAGGGTGTTCTTAAACGACTGATACTGCAAACTATTCTCTGGGCCCATCACCAGCAGTCCAGTTTGTCTGGTAGGTGTACAGTTAAGGGGTCAAATGTTAGTTTGACATGTTTTAATATTTTATACGTTAGAGCCGTTCCTATTTTGTGTAATAATAATACTCAATTTATGCATACACTCATAAAGTCATTTTATGTATTGAAATGGTGGGCACAATTAAGGATGTAACCATTATAGAGTTTGATGGTAAGATTATGGACCATGGTTTGACGGTTTCAGGATAATTATGCATTAATTAATTTCACAACACTACCGATCTATAAAATCACTTGTGCATTCTTTAACTAGAGGTTCTGTTGTATTTCTTCCCCACAACATCTAAATTTTTACTTTATCATTAAAACATTTTACAAGTTATATTATTGTTTTGTATTGTTTGTTTCTAGTTTTAGTAAAAATGAAAGAATGGAATTTAGAACATTTCTTATGCAGGTGTTATTAATAACAGCAATTAATAAGATCACATGGTGCGTCCCGGAAGTCTACAAGTTCCTTATGTCTCTAGCAGTTGGCACTGCAAGCAAACGTCTACTTGCATTGCAGGACTTGAATATAGCTTGCTTCTGATAACATGATGGTTATATAGCACAGTTTTATTTTGGATACCAAATTTGTACAAGAGAGGGATAGCCTATTTAGTTATTGAACAGGGAAACAACCTCAAAAGCGAATGTCTCCAAAATACACCCACTTACAGTTTTTTCCTATCGTTTTAGGCAATTTACCTAAACCATGTTCACATTCCCTAAACACTTCACACAGTGAGCATACCAGTAGACCATGTGAACCAAACTGTGGTTACTTGCCCCTATGCTAAGATACAAATGCTGGCAATGACGCCTTCTTCCAAATTTCATGGATACCTGCCCCAGTCAATGTTCACTACCGGCAAAACGCTGTGGAACTACAGCATATTTTACCAATGTTTAGATACTCTGTTCAAAACAGTGAACTTTCTGTTCAAACAGTAATTTAGATCACTGTAGATGGAAAGATGCTGCATTTTGGACAGACACAATGAAGTTACAATGTTTTGGAAATAAGAAAAATTAGATTTAGTTTATAGGTTTATTTTATTTGTTTTACAGTAATTTTAGATTGTTTTTTCCCACTCCTGTGCACCATATAGTTCTTGGTGAATTGCATGGAATTACTTTTTTTACGTAAAAGCAACACACTAACATACAATGAGTCTGTACAAAACACAGAGGATAAGTTTTGCAATGCAAAACACCTGGTGGGTCATTTTCAGCTAAAGACCTACTCAGGTGTTTTACATGTAATTTGTGCCTCGTTGAAAAAGGGCCTTCTTTGGCATTTGCTTTGGACTTCTTTACGTAGTTGGTATAGGAAAATGGATGCAGCAAGAGCAAGAGCAAGAGGCAGAGGAAGAGGTGGAGGTGGAGGTGAAGGTGGAGTAGGAGGAAGAGGAAGAGGAAGAGGTGGAGGTGAAGGTGGAGTTGAAGGTGAAGGTGGAGGAAGAGGAAGAGGAAGAGGTGAAGGTGGAGGTGAAGGTGGAGGTGGAGGTGAAGGTGAAGGTGGAGTAGGAGGAAGAGGAAGAGGAAGAGGAGGAGGTGAAGGTGAAGGTGAAGGTGAAGGTGGAGGTGAAGGTGAAGGTGGAGGTGGAGGTGAAGGTGGAGTAGGAGGAAGAGGAAGAGGTAGAGGAAGAGGAAGAGGTAGAGGAAGAGGGAGAGGTAGAGGAAGATCTCCAAAAAGTAAAGCACAGTGAAAAAACTGTTGTGTTTGTGATTTGTTTCTGGATCATATATTACGTACTTACTGTTATGTAATTTGCATTACAAAAACTGAAAATTGTTATTCTCAGTTTCTCATAAAACACTTACAGTATTTACTGTATTTACAATTACAGTACATTTACCACACTCATTTACCACCACAGTGACCTCTTTTGTGGGAGGCAAAACCGACATATGAACACTGTCAGCAGATACTTGGCTTGGATTGTCATACTGTAATATTACAAACTTTATTACTGTAGTCCAAAGAAGTGTTTGTCTGTGTTTTTTCTCTTTTTTTCAATGCAACACTACAGGAAATCTATGCCAAACTGGAGGACACAGCAACATTTTATATATGCAATTGGCAATGCTTCAAGATGTTAGTGTTTTTTAGGTCATAGTGTTCTGAGAGGAAACATGTGTTAAGTTATGGCAGCATTGTTTGTGGTGTGGTTGTTGTAGTGCATTTTGCACCAAAGGTTAACCGATATGCAGAGGTGTGTGTCTCTAAAGCCCACTGTGTTAGGTGATAGGGAAAAGTGACCATAGTATGGGTACATGACCGAAAACGATAGGAAAAAACTGTAATCGCTGCATCCCTAGTCCTAAAACAACCCACCATGGCTTTATGTAGGCCTGAGGCAGAGAAATAGAGACACCCGGATGTGGACACTAAATGGTAAATGGATTATATTTATATAGCACATTTCAAACCATTATAGACACTCAACTTATTCAAAACCCCAACCGGCTTGTTACAGGCACTTAGGTGTCATGCTAAATTACATTCTGAGCCAAACCTGCAACTCCACTTGAGAGAAAATATAATTATGTGAACCTTTTAATGGACTAAGCGACTGCTTAGTCCTTATAGGCTATTTTGGCCCCCATATCTGACTGGGGAGCAGGTCTAAGGGGATGGGAGGAAAGCAGTGTTTCTTGCAGAAAGCCCCTGCATATAAGGTGCATGCATCGAATTGCATTATATTAATTGTTAAATGTGATATTTAATTGGTGATATAGAATTTGCAATTGATGGCAACCTAGCCTTTGATAATTGACCATGGGAATACAGAGGATGTACAACAACAGCCCTATACCTTAAGAGGGTGTGTATGTGTATGATGTTGTGTGTGTGTGTGTGTGTGTGTGTGTGTGTGTGTGTGTGTGTGTGTGGTGTTTGTGTGTGTGTGTGTGTGTGTGATGTGTGTGTGTGTGTGTGTGTGTGTGTGTGTTGTGTGATATATTGTGTGTGTGTTTTTTTTAAGCAGAATTTCTGCTGATGATTTTAAGCAGGTCAGCAGAATTGTGTGATTAAATAAAATAATCAGATGACATGTTCATATGATAATGACACAAATAATTGCTGTAGTTTTGTTTGTTGCATGTCATATAAATATGTTGTCTGAGTAAAGAATTTGATTTACTTGCACCTCCTTCAATTAACAACCAACCATCTATCATCAGCTGGGCCCATTGGGGTAGGTGGCCTTTGGGTTAGGCCCTTATCAGCCATGAGTTGGTGTGTTGAATGGAAAGACTTACGGTACTGTGACCCCAACACCTTAGTGTTTGTTTTTGACTCTCTAATAGCCAGTAAGGAAAAACTCAAAAGAGTTATAGAGATGGTGGTAGGTGTGTATACCAGAAATTTTTTGAGCAGCAATTCTGGGATGGACACGCCCTTTCCAGTGTATGGATATATTATGGATATTGGACACAAATAGGACAATGTAATTATATGTAATATATGGTGACAGATGTAATATATGTGTACAAATGTATTGGCTACATTTATAGGTTTGGGTGGGGTTCCTACTATTGTGGCACTCCAGTGACACTCCACATCTCACTCCACTGGCTCCCTGTAGCTTTCCAGGTCAAGATCAAGGCCTTGATGTTGTTATTCAGGTAAGTCTCTGGATCTGCACCCACCAACATCTATTCTCTCTGATCTCCATTAATGAACTTCAGAGCCTGGAACTGTCTCCACTGCTCTGAACTCATTAGCAGTCCATACTCTTCTCATGTCTGGTATCCCAATGGAGGAACGAGCTACCTAGCTTGGTACAATTGGCAGAATTCTTACCCACCAAAGACTGTCAATTCAGACTTATTTTTTAAACTCTTTATATTGCTTAATTCAACAGCTTTGCAAACAACTCAGTCTCAAAGTGATTTAAGGGGCAATTTCAACAATTTGTATGTAAATAAATCTGTCTGTATTTGCCTATGCCTTGGTGATTCCCATGCCTTTTTAAATCAAACGATTTGACCTCTCTTACCTTTTACTAATTTACTTGTTATAGCATTGTATCTTGTCATTTCAGAAACAAAACTGAAATAGTATCTTCATGCCTTATTGAAAACGGTAGCGTCACAGTTTCTTCTTTGTGTGATA
Organism: Melanogrammus aeglefinus; assembly: GCA_900291075.1. Classification (NCBI taxonomy): domain Eukaryota; kingdom Metazoa; phylum Chordata; class Actinopteri; order Gadiformes; family Gadidae; genus Melanogrammus; species Melanogrammus aeglefinus. The sequence goes on along the minus strand of OLKM01005055.1, from coordinate 4,413 downwards.
ATAATTTACACTGGGAGTTCCCAGCACTTTTAAATGTCGTCTTTTATTCCATTTTATTCCAGTCATATTTATAAAAATGAAAATACTTCCACAAAATAAAACCCCATGTTCACCACGGCGGCAGAAAGGGGTTTTATATGCAATGGCATAGTTGAGCTGTCCTGCATGACTTGTCGTCACCAGCAGTAGAGGAAGAAGTCATGCATTCATGGAATTTTGCACTTTGAATTTAACAAATAACAGGGTTGAAAAGGCTAGTCTTGAGATTAGAATCATTATTTCTAAAGAGCATTCTTTACCTTTTTCTACCTCCTTTTAAACTGACTCACTAGAATCTAATGTAAATATATACCGCGGTCAAAAAGGGTCGTATATCTCACACTTGTTAGCTACATGCTACATGTCTGTTGATCTGTGGAGTCATAAACTTGTATGTTGTACATGCTGTGTGCTGTGCAGTCTGGTCTGTGAGTATGTTTTATGGGGCTAAAGATGAATTTCCACAATTATGTAGAGGTTTCCCACTGATCAAAATGTGCTGTAAAGTTATTTATGGTTAGAGGACGTGTTTGTGAGCTCTCTCACCTATACAGCTTGACGCTGGCCTCTTCCTCGAGCTGAGCCCACAGCCAATAACACTCCTCCATCATGACGGTGTGTAGTAGTCCTGATCATAGGCCTTGCGAATGATCCTCGTTTGGCCATGGGAGCTTCCCCGGGAATGTGGTCAGGACAAACTTTGAAACGACATATTTCAGAGGCGAGGATAACGAGGGTTATTATTTAATTCAGTGTGTGTGTGTGTGTGTGTGTCTGTCTTGGAAAAGTGTGTGTTATTGACGTTAATTCTTTCACATCTCTAGTTCATACGAGGTGTACGTATTACTGTTACTCATGTGAAGTCCTCAGCTTTCATTTGCCATATTTTGTTGTAGATAGAATCGACGACGTGCGAAATATAATTGTCATTGCAAATTTAAAAACATGATATGAGTTTCACACTGCTAATGCGTTTAATATTTGATAGAGGAACCAGGGGACTTTCCCCTTAGTGCCCCTGCAGACTAGGGGAGAGTAAACCCCTTAACTAATTTTCGTCTGATTGTGTCTGATTTTACCACACTCATGGTAAGAGGTGAAGAAGTTTAAAGCACCCTAACCCACAAACAATCGATGCTCAAGAATCAGATTTCCAATCGATTCATCATTTAGAGCCAGTGAAAACAAGAAATACCAGTAAAATTTCTCAGCTTAAGGTGGGTTTTAAACCAAACCCGTTGCGAATCCTCCACCACACACGATTTACATGGTATTGAAAATACCAGTTAAAAATACATTTTAGAATACCAAAATGTGCTTAACGGTTATTAAAAGAGAATGGGCGGACGGCTTCGCTGACCCTCCCATTGACTTCAGTTTTAAAACTATTATTCAAAGATTTTAATATTTAAAAAGTATAACATATTATAAATATAAGAATTTAAATATAGCACTCGATTTCAATTTAATATAAATATTTTAAAAGTGGAAGGGAGACTAGGTGATACAATGTGGAAGCAGTGTGGTGCCAGGGTTGCAGAGAATAAAGAATAAAACAATAAAAATAATAACAAAAAAATCATTCAAGAAATTGTAGCCTACTTGCACTGCAATTACATGCTTGTGTGCACGTTTATTTGTTTGTTTGTTACGTATGTGTAATGTATTTGTACGTATTTTTACGTATGTATGATTATGTAAACATATATTTGCGTATGTATGAGTAAATATACTTAACGTAATACGTATATACTTATACTTAACGTAATACGTATGTGTACATGTTACGTGTGTGTTTTTCCCCTGCTGTCTTGTGTGCTGTTCCAGGTACCATCCTCCCCATCGGACCGGTCAGACACACCTGCAGCCCCTCAGCAATCATGTGGATTGCTATAAAGCTGCAGGGACGGAAGCAGAGGTGGCCAGTGAGCCAGGTAGGCGAACAGAGTGGGGTCGCTGTCGGTCGCGGGTCAGAGCTACGTGGGCTCTTCGTCGTGGCATATATCCTCAGAGGGATATTGTTGTTATTGTTTGTTGATTGCTCCCTTAGTGGAGGGATATTGTTGTTCATTGCTCCCTCAGTGGGGGGATAGTGTTATTTGTTTTGTTTCGCCGCCGCTGAACATTAAATGATAGGCCTAGTTGAAATCTCCGCACCTATCTCGTCATTTCTTCTTGAACGACCGCGTTTAACATTAATTGTCTCGCTCCCCTCCATCCCCTGGGCACCACACGAGAGGGGTCGTAACAGTAGGCTACATATACAATTATGTATCGTATGTGAAAGTAATGTTAAAACGCATGTGTGTATGAGAATGTATACGTGCGTGTACTATGCATACGTAGGCTATATAATGTACATATGTATATATATATATATGTGTAAGCAGGTATAATTTGTTTGTGTAAGTAATGTGTATATATATATGTGTACGTTTACGTATGTCTACGTATTTATACATATGTTTGTGTAGCCTACGTATGTTTGGATATGTAAGTATGCATATGTATGATAAGCTATGTGCACATACATGTGCATGTAGGTTGGTGCATGTATGTATGTAGCCTATGTATATGTATGCATGTAGCCTATGTAGCCTAGTATGTATACTTCATGTGTACTTGTGTTTATGTATGTATACATGTCAATGTACTAGCCTATGTATTAACCAGTTCTATGGATCCGACAGTTAATTCTCAACCTGTTTGTGACCTCAGCTTGATTTAATTTGATTAGATTAGTAGTATGTCACTATGAGAGGGAGAACATGCAGGTTATACACATTTCCCTTTGGATTTAATGTCTCTATCGATTTGAGGCGATAGACACTCAAGCACACTGCGATTTTTTTATTATCAACTTTTAATCTTAATTAGTCTACCTAAAAAACGATATTAAAGATTTGCTCTATATCCACTATAGCACCTTTTGTGCGAGTATTTTCCCATGTGATTAGTCTGTGCGAGTAGAGATAGCATAAAACAAAAGTGGCGGAGAATAAATAATAACGAAGTATGCAGAATACGTATGCACACCTGCTGCTAACTACACAAGTTGCATAGTGCTGCAGGTGCAGCAACTGAATACACAGTTAAAAGCTGGAACGCCTGCTGCAGCACTCCGCTATTAACCCAACCTGCTCCAGGAGAAGAGTATCTCTGATTTCGTCTTCGCGAGTTGGATATGCCGTGCGAAGAGCCACTGAGACGAGACCCGGACTCCGTATCACTATAACAGTCGTAGTCTCCTTCGGTAGACAATGGTTGTCTATATGCTGCCGAATCCAATTTCAGATGTCCTTTTATGTGGACTGGGGCTTTCATAGTAACTGGGTCAAAGGCTTATTATTACGTAAACCTAAAGTGCAAGTTGTAAAGAAAGTGAAGGGGGGCGCCCCGTTGGTTCACGGGTAGATCTACCATTTAAGGCCCAGTCCTTACCGCAGCGACCCGGTTCGAATTAATCCCGATTATAAACCTTCGAAAATAAAATCTTTTTAAAAAAAAGAGAGATCGAGTGAGGATCCTGATTTTTAGCGGTAAGCCTACTCGGGTCTACGAGTCCGGCAAGCGCAATTTCCTTTTCTCTACTTCCTGTGAGAGCTGGGTTACTCAAGGAAAGAACCACGGAGCGTGGAAAGAGCGGAACAAGAATAACCAACTTAAGATCGACAGATAATAAAATATGAGGGTTTTTAACATAATTGACCAAGCAAATATCGAAGAATCATGTAATTGAAAACGGATATCCCCTCTATTGACGCCCCTTTCCTATCTTGCATCAAGCTCTAATACCCCATGTGACTGAAAGGGCCCACCATCTCGCTGCAATGATGTCTTTTCAAGTGCCAAATCCAAATTATAACATTCCACAGTAAAGATTGTGTCTGTGAAAAAATGGACAGTGGTACCTTTTTAAAAAAACAGTATGGGTAGGAGAACCTGTGTAATAAAATTAAAGGGAGAGAAAGAGAAGGAACACTAATTTCTGAGGTTTCAAGGCCTTGATTTTACAACATATGAGTAGATTAGATTAAGTTAAACGGGTTGGATATGCCATAATTTTACCAAGTCCTCATTAAAATGGAATTGAGCTATGACTTTTTCAGGAAGCCCTTGATAAAGGTAATGAATGAACTTCAGAAGGAAGGAGTAGGAATATGTGAAGCGAGGGGGAAAGCCTATGACATCTATGGACAGGTGGAGAAGATCCCAGAAGTAACATAAATTAGAGGCAACTATTGCTTGCCTTTCAAACATTCTCCTCCTGGCTTGCACTAAAGTCCAATTATTAGGCTATCTACCTAAAGTCCAATTAGTTAGCTATCTTACCTAAACCTAGGCCTGCTCTAGTAAACCTAAGACCCACTGTTG
>OLKM01005054.1:0-18692 GCA_900291075.1 Melanogrammus aeglefinus | reverse complement strand
ACTTAAAAAGCAGTGCCATGAAATGAACTTTAACATAAGCCGTAAAAGAAGATCAACACACAGGTTAAAAAATGACCAAATCATGTTGAAGCTGATGGTCCAGGCTGGCCGAAACCCAGGATCGAACCAGGGACATATTAGATCTTTCAGTCTACACGCCTCTCCCACTGAGCTATTTCGCACAAAAACAACCACCACATAAGACCACATTCTCAACAAAAGAATCACATAAAGTACCACATTCAACAAGAATAACTTAAAAAGCAGTGCATGAATTGAACTCTAACATAAGCCTTTGAAGATCAACACACAGGTTTAAAAACGACGAATAATGTTGAACTGATGGTCAGCTGCCGAAACCAGGGATCGAACCAGGGACATTTAGATCTTCAGTCTAACGCTCTCCCAACTGAGCTATTTCGTCACAAAATTATCCACAATGACCACATTCAACAAAAATAACTTAGAAAGCAGTGATTGAATTGAACTTTAACATAAGCCTTGGAAGATCAATGAACAGGATTAAAAAATACCAAACTGGTTAGCCTGATGATCAGCTGCCCGAAACAGGGATCAAACCACAACATTTAGATATTGAGTCTAAAGCTCTCCCAACTGAGCTATTTCGGCACAAAAATATCCAAACAGACCACATTCAACAAGAATAACTTAAAAAGCAGTGCAATGTAATTGGAACTTTCACACGAGCCATAGAAGATCAACACACAGGATTAAAAAAGACCAAGTTAGCCTGATGGTCACCTGCCGAAATCAGGGATCGATAACTAATGACTTAAAAAGCGGCAAGTAAAATTGACCTTCAACTTGAGGCTTACCTCGGCACGCAAAACATCCAAACAAACACACATTCAACATGAATAACTTTAAAATAAGTCAGGTGAATTGAACTTCAACATAAGATTTAGAAGATCAACACACAGGTTTAGAAAGGACCAATGATGGTCAGCTGCCGAAACCAGGGATCGAACCAGGGACATTTAGATCTTCAGTCTAACGCTCTCCCAACTGAGCGATTTCGGCACAAAATTACCCATACAGCCCGCATTCAACACGAATAACTTAAAAAGCAGTGCATGAATTGAACTTTAACATAAGCCGTAGAAGATCAACACACAGGTTAAAAAATGACCAATCATGTTGAACTGATGGTCAGCTGCCGAAACCAGGGATCGAACCAGGGACATTTAGATCTTCAGTCTAACGCTCTCCCAACTGAGCTATTTCGGCACGAAATTATCCACATAGACCACATTCATGAAGAGTTACTTAGAAAGCAATGAGTATGTTGAACTTTAACATAAGCCTTTGAAGATCAACACACAGGTTAAAAAACGACCAATCATGTTGAACTGATGGTCAGCGGCCGAAACCAGGGATCGAACCAGGGACATTTAGATGTTCAGTCTAACGCTCTCCCAACTGATCTATTTCAGCGCAAAATCATCCAAACAGACCACATTCAACAAGAATAACTTAGAAAGCAGTGATTGAATTGAACTTTAACATAAGCCTTAGAAGATCAATCAACAGGATTAAAAAATACCAAACTGGTTCGCCTGATGATCAGCTGCCCGAAACAGGCATCAAAACACAACATTTAGATATTGAGTCTAAAGCTCTCCTAACTGAGCTATTTCGGCACAAAAATATCCAAACAGACCACATTCAACAAGAATAACTTAAAAAGCAGTGCATGAATTGAACTTTCACACGAGCCATAGAAGATCAATGAACAGGTTTAAAAAAGACCAAGTTAGTCCGATGGTCAGCTGCCGAAATCAGGGATCAATAACTAATGACTTAAAAAGCGGCAAGATAATTGGCCTTCAACACGAGCTACTTCGGCACACAAATATCCAAATAAACCACATTCAACATGAATAACTTTAAAATAAGTCAGTGAATTGAACTTTAACATAAGCCTTGGAAGATCAACACACAGGTAGTTTTAAAAACCACCAATGAGTCTAAAGCTCTCCCAACTGAGCTATTTCTGCACATTAATGATCCACATAGACCACATTCAACAAGAATAACTTAGAAAGCAGTGCATGAATTGAACTTTCACACGAGCCATAGAAGATCAACATACAGGATTAAAAAAGACCAAGTTAGCCTGATGGTCACCTGCCGAAATCAGGGATCGATAACTAATGACTTAAAAAGCGGCAAGTAAATTTTGACCTTCAACTTGAGCTACTTCGGCACACAAACATCCAAACAAACCACATTCAACATGAATAACTTTAAAATAAGTCAGTGAATTGAACTTCAACATAAGCCTTAGAAGATCAACACACAGGTTTAGAAAGGACCAATGATGGTCAGCTGCCGAAACCAGGGATCGAACCAGGGACATTTAGATCTTCAGTCTAACGCTCTCCCAACTGAGCTATTTCGGCACAAAATTACCCATACAGCCCGCATTCAACAAGAATAACTTAAAAAGCAGTGCATGAATTGAACTTTAACATAAGCCGTAGAAGATCAACACACAGGTTAAAAAATGACCAATCATGTTGAACTGATGGTCAGCTGCCGAAATCAGGGATCGAACCAGGGACATTTAGATCTTCATTCTAACTCTCTACCAACTGAGCTATTTCGGCCCAATATTACCCATACAGCCCGCATTCAACAAGAATAACTTAAAAAGCAGTGCATGAATTGAACTTTAACATAAGCCTTAGAAGATCAATGAACAGGATTAAAAAATACCAAACTGGTTCGGCTGATGATCAGCTGCCCGAAACAGGCATCAAACCACAACATTTAGATATTGAGTCTAAAGCTCTCCCAACTGAGCTATTTCGGCACAAAAATATCCAAATAGACCACATTCAACAAGAATAACTTAAAAAGCAGTGCATGAATTGAACTTTCACACGAGCCATAGAAGATCAACATACAGGATTAAAAAAGACCAAGTTAGCCTGATGGGCACCTGCCGAAATCAGGGATCGATAACTAATAACTTAAAAAGTAAAAAAGTAAATTGACCTTCAACACGAGCTACTTCGGCACACAAATGTCCAAGCAAACCACATTCACCATGAATACCTTTAAAATAATTCAGTGAATTGAACTTTAACATAAGCCTTAGAAGATCAACACACAGTTTTAAAAACGACCAATGATGTTGAAATGATGGTCAGCTGCCGAAACCAGGGATCGAAGCAGGGACATTTAGATGATCAGTCTAACGCTCTCCCAACTGAGCAATTTCGGCACAAAATGATCCAAATAGACCACATTCAACAAGAATAACTTAGAAAGCAGTGATTGAATTGAACTTTAACATAAGCCTTAGAAAATCAATGAACAGGATTAAAAAATACCAAACTGGTTAGCCAGATGGTCAGCTGCCGAAACCAGGGATCGATAACTAATGACTTAAAAAGCGGCAAGTAAATTGGCCTTCAACACGAGCTACTTCGGCACACAAATATCCAAATAAACCACATTCAACATGAATAACTTTAAAATAAGTCAGTGAATTGAACTTTAACATAAGCCTTAGAAGATCAACACACAGGTAGGTTTAAAAACGACCAATGATGGTCAGCTGCCGAAACCAGGGATCGAACCAGGGACATTTAGATCTTCAGTCTAACGCTCTCCCAACTGAGCTATTTCGGCACAAAAATAACCACACAGACCACATTCAACAAGAATAACTTAGAAAGCAGTGCATGAATTGAACTTTCACACGAGCCATAGAAGATCAACATACAGGATTAAAAAAGACCAAGTTAGCCTGATGGTCACCTGCCGAAATCAGGGATCGATAACTAATGACTTAAAAAGCGGCAAGTAAATTGACCTTCAACTTGAGCTACTTCGGCACACAAACATCCAAACAAACACATTCAACATGAATAACTTTAAAATAAGTCAGTGAATTGAACTTCAACATAAGCCTTAGAAGATCAACACACAGGTTTAGAAAGGACCAATGATGGTCAGCTGCCGAAACCAGGGATCGAACCAGGGACATTTAGATCTTCAGTCTAACGCTCTCCCAACTGAGCTATTTCGGCACAAAATTACCCATACAGCCCGCATTCAACAAGAATAACTTAAAAAGCAGTGCATGAATTGAACTTTAACATAAGCCTTTGAAGATCAACACACAGGTTTAAAAACGACGAATAATGTTGAACTGATGGTCAGCTGCCGAAACCAGGGATCGAACCAGGGACATTTAGATCTTCAGTCTAACGCTCTCCCAACTGAGCTATTTCGGCACAAAATTATCCATACAGCCCGCATTCAACAAGAATAACTTAAAAAGCAGTGCATGAATTGAACTTTAACATAAGCCTTAGAAGATCAATGAACACAGGATTAAATCAAACGATCAACAATCATATTGAGCCTGATGGTCAGCTGTCCGAAACCAGGGATTGAACCAGAGACATTTAGATCTTGAGTCTAAAGCTCTCCCAACTGAGCTATTTCTGGCACATAAAATATCCAAACAGACCACATTCGAAGAAGAATAACTTAGAAAAGCAGTGCATGGAATTGAACTTTCACACGAGCCATAGAAAATCAACACACAGGATTAATAAAGACCAAGTTAGCCTGATGGTCACCTGCCGAAATCAGGGATCGATAACTAATGACTTAAGAAGCGGCAAGTAAATTGACCTTCAACGAGAGCTACCTCGGCACACAAACATCCAAACAAACCACATTCAACATGAATAACTTGAAAATAAGTCAGTGAATTGAACTTTAACATAAGCCTTAGAAGATCAACACACAGTTTTAAAAACGACCAATGATGTTGAAATGATGGTCAGCTGCCGAAACCAGGGATCGAAGCAGGGACATTTAGATGATCAGTCTAACGCTCTCCCAACTGAGCAATTTCGGCACAAAATGATCCAAATAGACCACATTCAACAAGAATAACTTAGAAAGCAGTGATTGAATTGAACTTTAACGTAAGCTAATTTTAACGAAAGCCTTAGAAGATCAATGAACAGGATTAAAAAATACCAAACTGGTTAGCCTGATGATCAGCTGCCCGAAACAGGGATCAAACCACAACATTTAGATATTAAGTCAAAAGCTCTCCCTACAATCCACATTCAACATGAATAACTTTAAAATAAGTCAGTGAATTGAACTTTAACATAAGGCTTAGAAGATCAACACACAGGTTTAAAAACGACCAATCATGTTGAACTGATGGTCAGCTGCCGAAACCAGGGATCGAACAAGGGACATTTAGATCTTCAGTCTAACGCTCTCCCAACTGCGCTATCTCGGCACAAAATTGTCCACATAGACTACATTCATGAAGAATAACTTAGAAAGCAGTGATTGAATTGAACTTTAACATAAGCCTTAGAACAGTGGTTCTCAAACTTTTTCGGTCATCCCCCACTTTGGACAAGGGGGAATTTTCAAGCCCCACCTGACCCCATCGCCCCAACACAATGCTAATGAAATATGGAAAGCTTAACATTTTCAAATGTATTGAAGTAACATCAAGTAACATCATGTTGTATCTAAATTCTAACTCAATAACATCAAATAACAGCAAGTTCAGTAGGCCTATAGAGATTTACATGGACACTTCTGGTCCGATTAGAAGTGGAAGAATATAGAAGTGGATGATATATACGCCTCAATCGAAATACAATTCTCTGATCGGAATAGAATTCCAGGCGGAATAGAAGAGGTGGTGTAGTCCGCTATAATCTACATGTATATACACTTATTCCGATTGGTTTGGGGTGGGTGCGGCTACTTTTTAACTTGGAGAGATGGCATCAGCAGCTGCAGTAGTTCGCAATTGGTCCATCTGTACTTTTATGCACAGCACACCAAACTAGACCGCTGTCAAGGAAAGTGGATTTTTTTGCTTGATTCACGTCTTTGTTATTACTCTGCAAGTAGTCCGGTCACTTATTAACCCCAGCGTGTCCGGCTGCTAAGCAACGTCAACGTCTTTTGCGGACTATTTCTCTGCGGATCAACACTACGAATAGTAAACTTCGTGTGAAGATATTGTTTCATTTTGGCAAGTAGCCGTGTAATAAGCGCGATGATGTAGAGAAGGGGCGAAAAGGGCGAAGCAAGACGCCTCCGCTTCACATCGGGGTCCGGTTCGCCCTGTCGGGGCTTATTTTCCCGATAAGGACCGGCGTTCTGTCCAGCGTTATCCCTTACATTTATTATATAAGCCCAGACCATGAAGCTGCTTTCTCTCCGCCGCCATTCATTTCAATGAGGGAAGACCGATAGAGGGGATGCGGTTACAAAAGCGGCTGATAACCAGGAAGCGGTGAACACGCTCAGATATTGCCCTACCGCTCAGCTCTCCCCGTGTTGAAACTTTCGGCGGCTGCAGAAGCAGCAGCAGCCGCTTTTGGAAACGCCTGGCCCTTCACACCGCCGCGCTGAACCCGCGGTTAAAGGGCGGTTGCTGCGCGGCGGTGTGCAAGCACCGTGCGCAGAGCGAGAGACATACGAACGTATGCTAACCACTTTTGTAAATGCCATACATACAGTACATTTTGATTGCATGACAGGAATAGATCTATTCCAATTAGAAATCGAATGGGATCAGAAATGTCCATTTAAACGCGGCTAGTGAAATTTCCTCCCGTTTGTCGCGCCCCACCTGTCACCTCTCTATTCCCCACCGGTGGGGCGCGCCCCACACTTTGAGAACCGCTGCCTTAGAAGATCAACACACCGGTTAAAACACGACCAATCATGTTGAACTGATGGTCAGCTGCCGAAACCAGGGATCGAACCAGGGACATTTAGATCTTCAGTCTAACGCTCTCCCAACTGAGCTATTTCGGCACAAATGTATCCACATAGACCACATTTAACAAGAATAACTTAGAAAGCAGTGATTGAATTTAACTTTAACATAAGCCTTAGAAGATCAATGAACAGATTAAAAAATACCAAACTGGTTAGCCTGATGATCAGCTGCCCGAAACAGGGATCGAACCACAACATTTAGATATAGCGTCTAAAGCTCTCCCAACTGAGCTATTTCGGCACAAAAATATCCAAACAGACCACATTCAACATGAATAACTTTAAAATAAGTCAGTGAAACCAGGGATCGAACCAGCGACATTTAGATCTTCAGTCTAACGCTCTCCCAACTGAGCTATTTCGGCACAAAATCATCCATTCAGACCGCATTGAACACCGTGAGGACCCACCTGTTGGTCGGGACGGCCATAGGCTCGGGGGGCCTCTGACAGACCACAGGTAAGAGACCGGGCCTGCTGCGTAAAGTCACTGCACAGCTCCATGTAGCGGTCCAACCGCTGCAGCTGTCACACCAAATTTGTACCGGCTGTGCAAATTTGGCAGCCGGTACAAATTTGGCAGCAGGTACAAATTTGGCAGCCGGTACAAATTTGGTGTGACACCGCCATGACGCTACAAAAATGCATTTCATTTCCGCCGGAAGTGGTTTGCGCAGCGTCTGCCGGTGAAAACACAGCGATTTCGATGCTAGCCTGGGATCACGGTTCTACCACTTTGACTGGAGATGGCGTTAAAAATTGATGGCGAAAATTGTTGATGATTTTGTCGAGGGAAGGTTACAGTTCTGCAGTAAATATCGCAGCATTTTAAAAATATATTAAAACTGCCTTATTAAGGTCATGCCCACAGGAGCCAACAGATGTACGTTATTTACATAATGCACCAATTTACATGATCTCTTTGTGCTGTGGCAATATATCAATGTGCCTGTACTGTTTGAGTAAAATAAAGTTTGATGTAATTTATTTAATTTCATTATTGCACTGAACTACAATCATGAATATGATAGGCCTTATGTTCCTTAGAGGGTTACAATTTCTGTTAACACACAGTTTATCATTCATAGCAAGCTCATACTGTAGATAAATAACACTGGATTAATTCATTGTTTTGAGGAAACTTAAGAAATGGCTTCAACAAGAAAGATCACATGTTTAATTCTAACAGGTATTTAAAAATTAAAATACAAAAGCCCACACAATTACATCACTATAAAAATATTCATATATAATATTAAAAAATACAATGCATGCAGTACTTATTGTGTTTATCTGTATTTAATGAACAACATGGCTGGGTGTTGGTAGACTGGGACATAAGGCAAGATTCTAAACCTCAAAAGGCACTCTGATAAGTGGACTCTTCAGGTTAACTAGGCCAGCACAGATGGCCCAGCCCGCCAGAATGGAAGTGGATTGCATTCGACGGAAGAAGTTCAGGAAGTAGAGCGGAAACGGCTCAAAAACGTGTCTATAGTATCTGTCTGCGTCCTGCAAGACGGAGGCGTAACTTGCACTAGGAGGCGTAACTTGTTCTTTTCTAAATCGCGGTCCACGCGAGATCTTTCTCTTTTCGCGGTAAACAAAAAGCGTTGTAAATCACGGTTCACACGAGATCTTCATTGAAGTCGGGTCTTCCGATATTCATGACGGTAAGTAAATTTAACAGTCATTTATTACCGGTCATTTATCTACCCGCGCACCACTGCTACATACAGATCACTTCCGCGATTTAGAAAAGTACTAGACACGCCTCAGACTACATGTTACGCCTCCTAGTGCAAGTTACGCCTCCTACTACAAGTTACGCCTCCGTCTTGCAGGACGCAGACAGACCCAACTCAGGCGGGTGGACCTGTTGCCGAGGGTCCTCTCCCGTAGCATCCAGATGACACGGATGTCACACGCATGCCTTTGTGGACAGGTATAAGTGCATCAAATGATTTAGTTTTGTTGGACAAAGGAAGGTGGAGGCAGAGTTAGCTGAGGTTGAGGCCGAGCTAGCTGCAGGACTTCTCACAGACTGAAAGAATAAAACATTAAACAAGCTTTAATACTAATCAATATTATTCAATATGGGATTTTGTCCACATCACAAATTGTAGGCCTACAAAATGCATTTATTTCACCAGGCTCTCAATATTACCTGCTGGTAGGCCTACATGTCTGCGCTACCCTTAAGATTGAGGTCGGCCAACGCAGCATCAAGGGACACTTCTCAATCTGTAATTAATTGAAATGCATGATTTACCTACAGACACAATCGGTTCACCTTGGAGTTTTGGTTTACTGTTGGGGTAAAGTTTACCTTGTGGTAGAGGTTGTGCCACTTGGCCTGTTTCGGAGATGGCCTGTTCCCTGCACTGGAGGGCCAAGTGCCAGAAGAGGCCAATGCCTTCAGGTGGCTCCACCACTCCTCAGACCCCACGGCTCTGTGCTTCTTAATAGTAGACATCTGAAGACAAGGGGAAGAATGGCCAAGTTACCATACATTGTAAAAGACATATGCTTATAAAATCTCTTTTGAAAAAGAGATTTTTAATCTCAATAAGATGTTTTCCTGGTTAAATAAAGGTTAAATAAAATAAAATAAAAAATATATATATATGTGTATGGGTGTGCGTGTGCGTGCGTGCGTGCGTGCGTGCGTGTGTGTGTGTGTGTGTGTTTTTTTGGTTCTTACTTAACAAAACAAATTTACCACACAATATCTTGTCTCCGTCGGTGGGCGGGTCCTCTGATTGGCTAGTGAGCAAGGTACAGTTTATCAGTCTGTTTTCTGGGAATAATTGACGCAAGCAGAAACCAGAAAATAAGCCGTATTTTTGTTTGGTCAAAAAAACCAAAATCAAAAGTTGAGCTTGATTACTCGTTTTTTAGTTCTTACTTAAGAAAACGAATTTACCACTCAATATCTTGTTTCGGTGGGTGGGCGGTCCTCTGATTGGCTAGTGTGCTTCGTTGCCCTGTGCTCTTCAAAATAAAAGCTGTTCCATTTGATAATGTCAACAAGATGATTACTGCTTTATAGACACTAGCAGACACAGAGGACACCATCACCCACAGTCAAGACTGACACAGCTTCAAATAACAATAATAGTATTCATAATCATTTGAAAATGAGAACTTATGAAGTTATGATGACTTCAGTGCAGTCGATGTTTAGCCACAAGGTGGCGCAGTTATTGCATGAAGAGTAGACCTGAGGGCTTTACTCAGTGACGAAACATCATGGTGATATGCCCGGGTGCAAATGTTTATTTTGTGCCTCGGGACAGGACTTTCGATTGGGAGGGTGCTGGTCGCGTTGTCCTTCGTATAATTTAGTTAATTAATTAAGGGCGCCACCAGAGGGCGCCCCCGACACATATGCCTTCCTGGGCGATATATTTTTTGCCGTCTGGGCCCCGGTGCAGTTCACCGGTTGCACCATCGATATTTACGCCACTGGCTTTACTAAAACGAAGGCTCAACCTATCCAGGCTCTGTGTTCATTATTCGACTCAACAAAACCTAAAGCCCCGGTCAGAGTTAACTGGTATGACGACGGTGGTCATTGTCCGGCTCTGAGCTATGCGCTTTGTGCGCGTTCACATCAGAGGAGCTGCGATCGCGGGCTGCTGATTTCCTCACAGCCTGCGAGCTATGAGGAAGTGATCACAAGACATTTCAGCTGAACATTGCGCATCTGTTGACCTTTATCCATTTACAGTTAATAAACTATTTTTTCTTGTTGAAAGATATTTTATATTGTTTTCATATAATTATTTACTGACGTGATTACAGAATGCGAGTGTGTGTTATATTGAAAGCGAGGCTGGGTGTGCCTATGAATATAGGCTACAGTGAGTTTTTTTAAGGTGCTGTAGAGTGTACAGTCACCTACTTACAAATGGTTTTACTCTTTGCTCAGTTGTGACAGTCTTTTTAACATGTCAGCAGGCAAGCTTCACTCATTCCAGGATGTATTGTGCTTTGTCCTATAGCCTACTTGGAGCATGTTTTGATGTGGATCTAGTAGCATGTCATGGTCCGCTCCTTATTTTCCCGTTCACCTGCCTGCCAAGCTGATCTCCCCTAATTAGCTCAACCACCTTCACCTGTGCTCTCTCTATATCAATCCTCTCTCTCTACTCAGTCTCTTCCAGATCGTCTCTCGTTACTCACAGAGCTTTCCCGCAACTCCAGAACTGTTTCTCCAACTCTTATCCTGCCTGTTCACGAACCCTTGCCTGTCGGACCACCCGCCATGGGGCGTAGGCGTAGCCATCATTTCAGAAGTGAGGGGGACAAATGGTTCAGAGGTCTATGGAGTGATTTATCATCCTCTCGCATTCAGTTGCACCTCTCCTTAGTGGCTAAAGAACCACATAACCACAAACAGCACAGCACCAGGGGACCGACTTTATTTCTTTAAAATTATATACTATCAAAATCTAAAGTCAAAATGTATAGCTGCCAAACTCTGGTTGAGTTAACATAGAATGACCGTCGAGCTACAGGGTATGTAGGCAGAAGTGCCAAATGACAACACTGAACACGAAAAGTTCTGTAAAACACCATTCCTGTTTCAAATTTTCAGCACCAAAATGGAATGGAAGTGACAAGGTAACGGGGTAATAAGCAATTTAATTTAATGGCAAAAAGTGACAAGTGAAAGTGACAACAATAAACATATTGACATGAAGATGTAGCAATTTTACATTTGCTGTCGTCCACTATGACAGCACATATGTGCAAAATGAATCAAGACTAAGACAAATGGTATGACCTATACCTGCTGCCTTTAAAACACAAATAAAGCAGTAGTCAAATAATATCTGCAAAAAATCAATAATAAACAAAAAGTCTCTTTGAAATTAAATATAAACTACATCTTTAAACATCCATGTAAGAATTTCCCTTTTGAACTAAGGGAATCAAAGGCTACAGGCTCTCCTGATTAACTATATTACAAAATAATATTTTCAGTTCTAGGTTTCTTTTAAACACAAGTAGAAACAATAATGATAAAAATAAAATAATGGTTACATTAAATAAAAATTAACAAAGTTTCTTTGTTGATTATCCTCTACAGTTAAATAACTGATGTTAATATTTGTGGCCCTTCTTTGGGCCTTGGCTGACATCTGGCCCCATTTGATATTCATTTATTTCAACGTTATCAGTTTACCATCTACAGTCAAACATTGGTATTCCCCTAACAGTTCCAATACTCACAGAATGTATGTTTCAACATAGCATGGACTGCAACGTGCATTCCATTTTCCATGAAAGCAATACTGGGTGCCCCTAGACATTTGGTATCACATGTCAGTCATGGTCTAATCACTACAACATATACAGTATGTAGTACACTGTACACAGTACACTGATCCCACCTAAGGGAAGCACCCATACGTGGTTCTGCGCCTCTCATTAGCCGCAATGAATTGCTGAGCAATTTGTCTCCTATTCAGTTTGTCCTTTTTGGATATGACACACAGCAACACTGTTGAGCCGAGACTGTGTCATTGTGCTTTGGAGCCAGGTTTTTAACCTTTTAACCTTAAGTTGTCAAGGGTGACATCCCAATTACCAAAATGCCTTTGTCAAAAAGAAGAAAAGTGGATTCAGAGTGCAGATTTTTCCAGGAAAAATGGACTGAGAATTATTTATTCACAGAGGTGAATACAAAAGCAGTGTGCTTGGTATGTAATCAGCAAGTTTCAGTTGCTCAAAGAATATAATATTCGGCGCCACTATGAGACTCATCATAAAGAAAAATATCACCATTTGAAATGACAACTAAGAAAAGAAGCTGGTCTGAAGCAACAGCAGTCTACTTTTACTTTCAGCCGCGAGGTCAGTGATGCAGCAGTGAAAGCCAGCTACCTTAATGCTCACGAGATAGTGCAAGCATCCAAACCATTTTCTGATGGTGAGTTCGTGAAAACATGCATGCTGAAGGCTGCAGAAGTTGTGTTCCCTGAAAAGCCATCTGCCTTTGCCAACATTAGTCCGTCAAAGACAGACTAGGGTAACGGAGCACTCAGGCGACAAATAAATGACAAAATCAAGTCATTTATTGCTTTCCTCGGTTGCAGTTGATGAGAGCATGATATAAAACAGATATTGCTCAACTGGCCATGTTTTTTCGGTGTGTGATGAGACCTTTGACAAAGGAACAGCGAATGACATATTCAGCCCTCTCGCTGGAGTGCTGGACAAGGTTGGAGTGGACTGGTCCCCTGCCGTCAGCCTGGGTACAGATAGTGCACCATCAATGGACAAAATTCTGAGAGAAAGTATAGACCGCAAATGGGGGACAAGATTTTTGGGCATTTCACTGTATTTTGCATCAAGAAGCATTGTGTTGCCAAACACAAAAAATGGATCATGTTATGATTGTGCTTGTAAAATCTGTAAATTTCATTAGAGAATCAGAATCACCATCAGTTTGACACTTTCTCAGAGATAATAATATTTTCCGACTGGCCTAACCATAACACTGACTGAAGTACGGGTGTTTAAAGTCGAGGTGCGTGCTCAAGCGCTTTCTTTTGAGGTACGAGAGGAATATTGGACAGTTCATGGAGAAAAATGGTAGCCACTTGAGGGAGCTTAATGTTTGCAGTGGTGCAGGATCCTTGCCTGTAATGGTGGATATTACACAGCAACTGAATTAACAAAATGTTGCAGGGGCCGCAGAAAAAAATAGTCACTCAGTATAACGGAACAGGCATCTGCGCATTTCAAGTTAAAACTTTCACTCTGGGAAACGCAGCTATCTAGTGGTGACACCGCCCATTTCCTATGTCTAACCGCTGTGCGTGGCACGGGACTGATATGGATCAATACATAGACCAGATTAACAGGTTGCTGCAGGAGTTTTGAGCTGAAGGTTTCAGGTCTTCAGTGGAACTAGAGGAAGGAATTTACAGTCAAGCCCTTCTGACATGCCAGCTGACATCCAACTCGAGATAATTGACTTGCAGTGTGATACCAATATGAAGGAAAAATTTGCGTCTGTGGGGCTTGGGACCACATTATCAATATGTTTGCGGTACCCAAATTAAAAAGTCCCTAGCCTGCAAAGGTTTTATCCATGTTTGGAACTATCTTTGAGAACAGGTAATCTCTTTAAAAATGGGGGGGGGAAAAAAAAAAAAACCTAAATAAACAAAGGGACTTAGACTTACTTAGACTTAAACAAATGTATTGTCATTCGAAGCACATTGCATGACATGAACGAATTTCGTCGCAGGCTCCAGAACCACCAAAAAAATATTTTACCAATATAAATGGATAAAAAGTAAAAGATAAAATATAAAAGGAGGCAAGATTTAGACATATCTACAAACAAAATAAAATAAAATATAGCATCTAAAGAGACAGAAAGTTACACAGCTGTTTGAAGTGAATATTAGCAGCAAAAATATATCTATGTATATATGTATATGCAAATATGACAGTACAAATAAATAAACAGTGAATATAAACAGTGAGTAACAGAGTGGAATGAGGTAGCGCATAGTGTCCAAAGTTAAGTGACTCAGTGTCCAGTGAAGTGACTAGTGAGTGTGGGGGGGGGAGTTATTTGGAGTTTAAAAGTATTATTGCGTGGGGGATGAAGCTGTTGTGGAGTCTGGTTGTTCAGCTCTTGGAAGCTGCTGGACCTCTTACCAGAGGGCAGCAGCGAGAAACAGTGCAAGATGGGGTCGGAGAGGGTCCTTAATGATGGGACTCGGTCCCTGGTCAGCAGGCGTCCTGCGTGCAGTATCTGGATGGGAGGAAGTGCTGTTACAGTGATTACCTCCGATGTCTCACCACTCTTTCTACACATTTCCAGTCTGAGGCGTTGCAGGCCCCAGACCAGACAGAGATGCCAGCTGGTCAGAAGTGCTCTCTATGGCCCTCTGTAGAAGGTGGTGAGGAGGGAAGGGGAGGAATGCTCTTCCTCATCCGACGCAGGGGAAAGTGCAGACGTTGCTGTGCTCTCTTCATGAGAGCAGAGGTGTGAAGGGACCAGGCCAGAGTTGTCAGTTGATCTGCACCCCGAGGAATCTGGTGCTGCTGAACCCGTTCGCCACTGCGGCGTTGTGATGAAGGAGGGGGTGTGACTGGGCGTTTTTTCCTTTTGAAGTCAACGACGATCTCTTTTGTTTTTGCTGACATTTCAGGATGAGATTGTTCATTGTCACACCAGTCCAACAGATGTTTCACCTCTCTCTGTAGCCAGATCGTTGTTGTCCCTATTGAGGCCCCACCACTGTTCGTGTCGTCCGCATACTTAATGATCGTGGTTCGTGCTGAACCTAGCACGGCAGTCGATGGATCATCAGGGTGAGAGCAGTGGCTTCAGGGCCAGAGCCCTTTGGGGGGACCTGTGCTGAGAAGGTTGACGCTGGAGGTGTTTCTGCCAACCCGCACAGACTGGGGCCTGTCTTGCAGGAAATCTAGCAGCCAGTTACAATAGGCGGGTGTTGAGTTCCAAAGGGGGCAGTTTGCTTCACCAGATGCTGGGATGATCGGTGTTAAATTGCTAAGCGAAGTCCAGAAAAACAGCATATGCACTGGGTAGTTATTCTCTTCTCAGAGGATCCAGGCTGCATGGAGTGTGAAGGAACGGGCGTCCTCGTGGCGCGATTTGGAGCGTAAGCAAACTGAGCGGATCAAAAGAGGAGGGGAGTTTGGAGATGATGTGGTCCTTCACCAGCCTCTCGAAGCACTCATATGATTGGGAGTCAGTGCGACAGGGCGGTTATCGTTGAGGGATGAGATTGTGGGTTTTTATGGGCACAGGTTGATGGTGCAAGTCTTGAAACAGGGAAGGACACAGCAAGTGACAACAGGTGTTAAATAGATCCGTAAGGAGCGTGAAAGCCAGCTGGTTCAGGCACAGTCTTGAGCACCCGCCCGGTATGTTATCAGGCCCGCTGCCTGCCGCGTGTTGACTCTTACTCAGTGTTCTCCGCGACGCAAAGCGTTCTCAAGTCTGAGTGCCTGTTCATCTGGTGAGGTGGGATTTCCTCGCAGGGTGTGGTAGTGGCTTCAAAAAACCGACCAAAGTAGAAGTTGAGTTCGTTAGAGAAGGCTGTGTTGTCGCTCGCAGGGAGAGGAGCAGCCTCTGAGCGGTGATGGTCTGGATGCCTTCCACATGCGGCCTGGTGTTTGTGGTCGTGAAGAAATCCCTGGATTCTCGACCATAGGGCACGTTTAGCTGTTCTGATTGGGCACGGTTTCAGGTTGCTCTGCGATCTGAGCGCTCTCCCATCCCCGACTTGACGCTACATTTCGTTGCCCTTCAGCTTTAAGCACGTAACCGTCATTGGTCATCCAGGGTTTCTGAATTTAGCCCGTGTGTCACAGTCTTGAGTGCAGAGCGTTCTCCATGCATTCTGGATGTAAGCCGACACA
The DNA here is from genome assembly GCA_900291075.1 of Melanogrammus aeglefinus. Lineage (NCBI taxonomy): Eukaryota > Metazoa > Chordata > Actinopteri > Gadiformes > Gadidae > Melanogrammus > Melanogrammus aeglefinus. The sequence goes on along the minus strand of OLKM01005054.1, from coordinate 2,460 downwards.
GATTCAGGCATACTCCTCCACATCGATGGTGTTTCTACAGTTGCAACTGTCCTTTAGATGTCCCAGTCTGTGCACTCCCAAACAGTCTGTAGTGCTGACACAGATCCCTCAGCCAGGACCCTCACCTGCTTCCACATGGGGTTGTCCTCTGGTGAGCAGGGGCCTGTATGCAGGAATTAGCATAACAGAGAGATGAGATGATGGGAGATGAGGTATGCAGATGACTTGGTGCTCCTTGCCCGTTCTGCAGATGATGCCACCTACATGCTGGAGGTGCTCGACTCCATAGCCACATCTTACGGATTGAAGTTGCACCCAGGCAAGACTGTACACCTTGCACTGAACCCCCCACCAGCAAATGCACTGGTCACGTTGCATGGCAACCCCATCAAATCGACAACCGATTTCAAGTAATCTGGGCTGGCAGCATCAAACACAAACGATGGACGACTCCACCCGAGTATTCGCAGCCGCATCGCCATGGCGAAGAGTGCGCTTGAACCACTGCGTTTACCTCAAAAAAAACCTGCATTGCATGAAACCAAACTCATCTTGCGAGAGCTCTCATTCTCTCCCAAGATGTTGTATGGCGCGTCAAACATGGACAGGAGCTGCACCAGTGAGAAAGCCATAGATGCGTTTGGCAGAAAACTATGGGAGCGAAACGCTTGCATAGTAGGACGACTTTGTCTCGAACCAGAAACCGAGCAAAGAATGGCGAACCGATGGCAACTCACACAGGCCACCCCTGAGGAATTAACAATGGGCATGGCTTAGGTCAACTTCAACGCCACACGAACCACAACAACCCTGGTCAACGGACAGCCAAACTGGGTCACAAACGCACCCAGGGAGGCACGGCTTCGCTGGGTAGAGTCCTACGCCGTTGAGAACGGGCTCCACAAAAAAAAAAAAAAAAGCAGCCACTCTCGTTGACGAGGCGACGCCCGCTCGCCCATTTACCAAAGAAACCAGTCGGCACATATCTTCCAATGGTGTTGCGCAGCATTAGGCGCCAAGGCCCTGTGGCGTATGACGTTGATTGATTAGAGATGGTCTGATGAGCCAAGGTGGGGCGCGGGGCTGCCTTGCTATGCTGCCTTTGATGTTGTGTAGCTTCGTCTAGTGTGTTTGAAGCCTCTGGTGCAAATGTCCACTTACTGATGGAATGGGCGAGAACTGTCTTCATGTTGGCCTGATTAAATCCCCGGCCAACAATGAAAAACCACCTCAGGATTGGGGGTTTGCAAGTCACTGAGATTGAGCGTAAAGCACCACTTCAAGAGCCTTCATTTGTTGTTAGCACTGGGGGGGGATGTAAACAGCAGTGATGATGATGGTGGTGAATTCCCTGGGCATATAAAACGGTCTACATTTTATAGCCAGAAGCTCAGGGTTTATAGCCAGGACCGCTCAAGGTTAACAAACAGACACCTGAATGACATTGTGGAATGTGCTGCTACTCAAGATTTCACACCTGATATTGATGCACTCATAAAGGCTAAAAGATGGCAAGTTTCAGGAGCAAGCAGCCGCAAATAGTCTGCAGTGAGAAAACAGTAATTAAGTTAATTCCCAAATAGGCCTGCGCCTACTTTGCTAATTCTTTATGCTCTTCAGGGAAATGTTTGCACTCGGATGAATACAGATCTTTGAAATTAAATTGTAATCAAGGTTTCATGTAAAGGGAACAAAAAATTGTGCAGTATATCATTCTCAACTTTCAAGGCAGCCTTACAGAACAGTTTGCGTCTGGATGTAGGCCTAATCTCATTGCTCATGCACTGCCTATAAACTTTTACGCTTGTTCATTCATTTATATTGCACATTACATTTTCAAAGGCAGTAGGGATAGCTTTCTTCATAGCTCCACCTGAGTTTGTTAGTGTGGTGAGTTTGGTCAGGTTTTCAAATGTTAAAAGTATTCCCTCAACTCTTATACAAATAAAGCAGTTGATAATAAATGTGAAATGTATTTTATTTCAGTTCCATTGGCCTATCTGTGAATAAATGTGTTGGGCTAATTAGATCCTTGTGATCCGTGATTATTTTACTGGTCCGGCCCATTTGAGATCAGATGGGCTGTATGTGGCCCCTGAACCAAAATGAGTTTGACACCCCTGCTTTAGAATAATATAAGTAAAAAAGTATTTTGCAGTAAAACGACTCGAGAAAAAAAGTTACTCAAGTAAATGTAACAGTATATGTAACTAGTTTACTAATCACTCCGCCCACCCTAGTAAGCGTTTAAGATAAGTAGCCCGTTAACAATTGTTAAACTAGCTTTAATCTTGATATATTGACAATCTATTAGCGTCAGTCATCATTTTAGCTAAACAACATGCAACGGCATTTACCTAACTTACAAGTCTTTCGCGTCTGGCTGCTGGTTGCTTGAAACTGCTTGTTCAGGGCCCCGTTTCCCGATAACGATGGATCGTCGTCGTACGATCATTCCAC